>JAUZNC010008584.1:2630-32809 GCA_034780395.1 Vannuccia rotundouncinata | reverse complement strand
AGGTGAAGCTTTTCAATTTCTTCTTTGGTCTGAGCTTGGGATATCTGTTCAACTCACACACTGACAATTTGTCTCGATCACTACAGAGTTCCTCAATGTCAGCATCAGCCGGCCAAGTTGTGTATTGAACTAATTTCCTGTGTGCATGGTCAGTTTGACAATTTCCTTGAAGTCACACTATTGAAAAGTAAGAAACACAACTTCATATCTTCACCTACTCTTCCCTGACATCATAGAGCTCCAATTCGTTTTGAAATTAAATCAGGTGGAGGTATTTTCCCGATACAGTGACAGACTATTATTGCCAGCTGTATTTCAAAGCAATTGATAATGTTATTTTCTCATCAACTGGCTACTTTTTGCAACCCAGCTTCAAACCATTCGAAGTAATGGAAACATTACTTGTGAAATCTGTGAAAGGAGATGAGATTGGAGAGGAGCTGACCTTTGTTAAGGAGAAGTATACTGACAACTTGAACTGCAACATGTTACTTACCCAACAATCACAGGAAGTACAGTGTCTAACAGATGTTGTCCAAGGCATCAAGGAAAGGACAGCATGAGAAAAAATGCTCATCAAAGGTACTTTTTATGTATAAAGTAACAATATTTGCAAATGTTTACTAGATGTGTGGCAAGTTTCTTGACTGCTGTTGGTTATGCTGGCAACATCAGCCACAGGAGAAAGAACATTTTCTTCTGCCTGTTGTTTGAAGACTTGGCTTTGGGCAACAATGAGTCAACAAAGGTTCAACAGTGGGGCTATTTTAAATTGGAACAATGAGAAGACAGTGAACATCCCTGTTAAACTAATAGCAGAATAATTTGTAAATAAAAATAAGAATAGAAAGAACAATTTTGGATCATATTCCAGATTTTGTTAGGAGACATACATTACCTATAGTAGTGCTCATATGCATATTTGTACTTTACATTTCCCCTTTTGCAAGCTCTATATATGCCTACACTTTTATTATGTGGAACATTGTGGAAGATTTGTCTTTATACCAATTTGTATAATTTATTATTACTCTTATTATTCTTATTATAACTCTTATAATATTATAAAGTTAAATTGTTGTACTATGGTTTACTGTCTCCTAACTGTCTCTGAACATCTTCTCAGAAAAAAATGGGAAATGTATTACATGCACCTATTTAACTTTTTGACCCCCCCCCCCCCCCTCCCAATGAAATTTTGCTCTACAGTCCCTGCACATCCCTAAAAATTTTAATTTTATCAGAAAAAATGAAAACAGTTTTTTACACTAAATAAACATGACTAAGCCAGAAGAGCTCCAGTTATTGATCTTTTAGGTGCTAACAGTAAGGGGATAATTTTCTTATTGGCTAACTTCAACATTAACTATCTGTTTCACTTAGTCTATGAAAATCTCAGTCCTGGCTGGGATAAATCCAGGATTAAAATGCTTATTTCTTAATTCCAGGATATTAAATATTTTGCATTTAAATAAATATGTTTTACTTATAAATACAGCATGAACTATTTTGTATAAAGTCTACTCCTGCTATACCAGACACCTATACTATTTTTTTTAATCATTGTGTTTTTACAAGTTAAGAAAAAATACAAATTTTGTTGTATGTATGTACACATTGAAAATGTCTGTGCAATCCACAAATCAGTTTGAATAATAATGTTTATTTTATGTGAGTAGGTACTTAATGTAATATAATATTCAATTATTGTGTAGGTAATCAACATATTATGAATTAATTGATTTAGAGTAAATAATTGTTGTTATAAAAGCCATTAAACTTTCAGCCAGCAAAAATAAATCTAACTATTAGTAATTAGTAACCATCTAAATCTAACCATTTGTAAATATTTTTTGTAATTCATTAATTGATCATTGTATAGATATGTTTTAACCTTTATTGTTTTAATATAACTATTGAATCAATATTTGGTTGTTCAATAAAAATCTGTGTGCATTTATTTAACCATATTTTTGTAAATTATAATTACTACATAGTCATGAATAACATATCTATTAACTCAAACCTTTCAAGAAATTCGATCATCTATATACAAATGACCCTACAAACTGTGAGTATTAGGAACTGATTATAAAGTACCAAACTTTGTGATGTATTCCAATTCTCGTGTTTTTTTGACAATCCATGGCTAATGATCTAATCTTAACCCTTTCTTTATGGGTATGTTAAATGAAATTTAGCCAAATTTGTTTCAAATTTGAAAGTTGTATGTGATTGGATAAAGCACTTCCTGTCTGTCACACACACATTCTCCGCACATTACAATAGACTTCCCATAACACTTTAGCCGCAAAAAAGTTTGTCATAGTCTGTAATTGTTTAAACATTTTTATAATACTATTACAACCGAAATATCTTTATAATTACAAAGTACTGATATGAAATAGTGCATATCTTGTTCATACATTTGATGATGCAGCTATTGTAAATTTTCTTACAATAACACATCTTAAAAAAATACAAATGCAGTTCACTATTCAATATTTGGGAAGAGAATCATCAATCAAATATATTATTTGTTATATTTTATACAATTATATGTATTCCTATCTTAAGTTTCCCTTTTACGATTTATATTCTCTGTAACAAGTTTATAAAATTACAAAATAATTATCACATGTACTATTATTACAAATATTGATTATAAAATATATTTATTATACAGGGCTTCTAAATTTTCTGGATTTTGGGTCTAATTTTTATCATTTTTCAGATAAGCAAAAATATGCATAAAAGCACATTACCTTACACCCCCAAATCTCATCCAGTCTAATATATTTACTTTATAATTTTATTGCTCATCATGCATACTTTATTTAACCCTAATTTGAATCTTGAGTCGAGATTTGATGAAATATGCAATAAAACAGATGGGGGAGGGGCGGGGCATAAAATCTTCTGTAAAAACACATGATTTAAGCATACTTTTATATTCATAAGCTATGTCTGGGATGCCAGGAAATGCATTCTAAAGTCTAAAACCCCAAAAAAATATCTTGTAGTGAAGTGTTGCTATGTCCTCTACAAGAACCGCTTCACTGTATTACAGAGCTGTCTTCGTGTTAGTCCAGAATTCGGAGCAAACGTGATCAATGCATGTTTCATACTGCACAACATCTGTCTTCACGATCATGATGATGTAGACTTTGATGAGATCGTAATTCCCGAAGAAGGGGAACAATTAGAGGACAATTATGCAGATGTTCCAGACATTCGCAGCAGACAAGAATTTATAAACTTTTTTGCTCCACTATAAAAAATTGATTCTTTATACAAACGATTATTATATATTTACTAATATATAAGATGATAGTTTTGATAATGTTGAATATATTTTTAACATGTTTTTTGCTTATTAATATTGTTAATGTAATGACGGAATCCAATAAAATAAGTTAATAAATAATTAATTGTATTTATTACAAGAGCCTAAACCTCTTGTAGAATTTTTCGCAAATCACAAGGGAATTTCAAACTAAATTTATTCCAGTGTTCTTTATGAAACTGAATACTTGTTGACTTGTGATAATCACTTGTGGATTACACTTGTGAACTTGTGTTTTATGAAACGAAAATTTTTGTGAATTGTGACTTGTGCTTTATGAAAAGGGCCCCAGGGTGCAAATAAGTTGTTTGACCCATTTTTACGAAAAAATAATTAGATTTATATTTTCATAAAATTAGTTTTTTATTTAAACACAACCAATATACAATTTAAAATATACAAGCAAACAATATAAAAAGTCTGTAGAAACTAACATAAATGTCCACCACTTACTTCAACACATTCTCATAGTCATTTCTGAACATTTAGCAGAGATCTGGAGTGATGGCTATAAATATCGAACATGATTTACCAGAATATTCCTAATCTTTGATTACATCTCAAAGAAAAAAAATCCACCAGAGATAAATTTGATGAACAAGCTGGTCATTCAATGGGACTTTAACAACCCACCCATTATCCTGAAAATGTTGAATCGACCCAATTTCTGACAATTAAACCAATATGTGAAGCAGCTCCACCTTGCATAAAGTAAAATTGATCTAAATTAATAGTAGTGGCACCTGGGATAAATTTCTCTTTTAACATTGTGAGATAATTTACTGACGTCACATTGAAAAAGAATGGTCCAATCAGACTGTCACTCCATAGTCTTGCCAGAATGGTTATACCGGCAATGTTCACTTCCTGTTCTATGATTTGATGTGGATGTGGATTTAGCTTGAACATCGCTTCACCAGAATATAGAATTTTAATTGTGAGATATATATATATATATAAATATTGTATAAATATTGTATAAATATAAATACACTGTATATAACAAAAACTTGTTTTCAAGTTCCAAGTTTTAATTTTGTGGTAGGTTTAGAATGTGTTTATAACACTTCACATGATATTACCTATATAAAGACTTCAGTATTTGACCTTATCTTAAAAGTGATGAGACACTAAAAGAAGATCAGTAAAGAAGAAAGATTACTGATTTGTCAAATTAAAATTTAATAGATGAAGTTTTTACTTAAGATTGTAATAGAAGGCAAACAAATTTACTAAAATGAAAGAAAGTATAATTATTATCTAACCAAATCAAATATGGATAAAAGAAATATTAAAATTCTGTTTTTTGAAACTGATGGACAAAAACTCATTATTTTGTTAATAATTTCAGTTCAAATTGTTATACATTGTCAGATACACTATAATTTAGAATAATTTTACATTAACTCTTAATTTTTTGGAAATGTTATATTTGTGGATCCTTACAAGTACATTGAGATATTCACTGAAAAAATGACTGTCAATGTAATTTTGTTATTAATTGTATTTTTTTTTGCTAAGCAGGGAAAATATGGCAACATGTGAAGAAATCCGTTCAACAGATTACTCAAAAGAGAAGGACAATATTGATGAAACATCCAAAAGTTCCCAAGAAAATGTGGAAACTGAATCAGATCCTGGAGGTAGCACTGAATATGAAGAAGGCGAGGCAGAAGACGAAAGCAATATTATTCATCCACTACAAAATTGGTGAATCACTTATCATTAGTTTTTTAATTATATTTTATTGTTTCTTATTACTACTTGTTAGTAGTATAGTTTATTAATGTTTTATAACTTAGAGAAGATGTTTTTTCATTTCACAACTTTGTATTAGTAATCGATTGCTTGACAGTTCAGTAGTTACTTTAAATAGAAAGTATTTATAATGTCTGAACATGTGTTACTCAGTCGCTTGGTTGACTGTTGCTAGTACTTTTTTTATAAACGGGACTAGGTCAAATCTGGATTGTGAATAAAATTTTCCTATATTGCATGTGTAAACAGCTGCTGACATACAGTTCAATATTAACTAATGTTTCTGGAGTTTTTAAAAACAATGTTCCCTCTCCCTCCCTTCGTTAATGGATCAAATACATCTACCAGGATTCGCTATCAAAATTAGTTAATATATTTTTTTAATGATATGACATCACAAGTTTGAGTTTTCTATATAAAAATATTTATTTTTAACTGATACTAATCTTTTCAAAATTATTTCATGGGAAGATGAAATATTCCCAAACATATAATATGCTGTTAAAGTTTTATTATTTACTTGTTGAGTATTCACTAAGTTAGGGTTTTGTAGTCGGCTAACTGTGTCGTGTGAATTTATATGTGCAATTTAGTTAAGAGTTAAAATGGATATTTCCGTTGGTTTTTCATGATTTTCGTTAACATGTAATAATCAATCAAAAATTTAATTATTTTCGCTTGTACTAAAATTATGCCGAAACGTTGTACGATACTTTATAAGGAATCATAAACCTTTGAAATTCTCTATTTTTCTACTTGCATTATTATATACTTTCATCGTCACAAATTTCATTATCAAATTCAGTACTTTGTTCAAAATATTTCACTTGTTTAATTTGTCACAAGAATTGTAATGACAAATAAGTAACACTCTTACTTTGTTACCTACGCCTTTGTCAAACTAATCTTTGTACACATGTATATTTAATCTATGAAGCCTTATACAGGATGCAACTTTGTTAACCTTGTCCTTAAATTGATCTGTCCTTACCTATATTTATACCTTTGAAATTTGTTACTCATATCAGCTAATATTAACGTCAAACAGTAAAAAAAAGTCATAAAACAATAGGATTGGCATGGAAACTGGGAAGGAAGTAGAACTTTATAGAAAGTCTAAACAGCAAAAAAAAATTATTGTTAAAGTTTTAGTAGATTCTTCTATAGAATACTGAAATGTGTTTACAATAATGTTATGTTCTAAAGATAAATATAATAAATTCTTCTCTATATAATTCAATTTGTACGATTTCCTCAATATAATGTATAGTATTAATATATGTATATAATATATATATCTGATTTCCTCTCTATTACTGTATACATATAGTTATATCTTTATTTCACAACTTGGTGAAAATCAATGATTTAAAGGTACAAGGATAAAAGCGAATACAGAAAAAAAAGTACATAATCGAAATTCAGAGAAAAATGAAAAACATTAAAACTGGAATCTGGTCGGTCTACATCGGAAAGCGAACTGGCGTCTATTTCTGAGCAATACTGAAGTTGCGGGTTGGAGGTGTGGTTTGAGAAGGAAACTAATGCTGTTGCCTTTAACAATGTCACGAAAGAATTTTCTAGTGAATTTATCACGGCGGGATTGGAGAGATGGCAGATTGTGCTGCGATACTCCTATGATGGCGGCCGCCCGTTTCTAGATGGATATTAATGTTTTATGTTGGCTGGTAGTAAGAGAGGTATGGAAAACAGGTGTACCGTATTCAAGAATAGATCTCATCATTGAGTTATACACTGCGATCATCTCTTTCGATGGTGTATAAGTTCTCCTCACCATGCGAAAGAAGTAGAGTCTTTGTGATGATTTTGAAACCAGCGAAGCAATGTGGTCGTCCCATTTTAATTTATCGTTTATAGTAAAGCCAAAGACATTTGCTACCCGGGTTGGATAAATTTCATCCCCGTGTATTGTTAGTTTTGGCCATGGGGAATTACATTTCTGAAACGAGATTCCTTCGTCTTGGCGGTATTAACTTTCAAATCGTTAGCCCTAGTCTATCTCAATATTTCATCCGCATTTGCATGCATAGTAGAATCAGTAGGTGACTTGACAATCTCTATTACAGAGCTGTCATTTACATACTTGATGTTGGCGTTAAGACTGTTGATCAAAATAAGGAATGCAAGGGGACCTGTTTTGGTGCCTTGGGTGCGATGGTAGTCATGGAGAGGTGAAGCCATTGTGAACAACTCTCTGGTAACGCTTCTCCAGAAACGTTAACACCAAACGGGAGAGGTATTGTGGTGTGTTCAACTCGCTAAGCTTGTCCCTCAGAAGGTTGATATTGATTTTTTCAAAGGCTTTGGAAAAGTCTTCGAGTAGCTCGTGCATGAGGGGGACCATAGCGTGGGTAAAAATATATGATTTCTCTCTATATAATGAATAGTTATGTATATATATATAGTTCGATAATTTCCTCTCTCGTGGTTCATACATAGTCTTAAAAAGTCTTGAATTGTTAATAAAGCAGTAAAAGTTTTTCATTTTAAATGTTTTCAACACTCCAAAATAATCTGGAAAAGTGTCGAATTTTAAGTCTCGATTCGTATGAACCCTGTCTATCTCCCTCTATGTATATATTATATATTAGAGGTTCGTAGTATTATTGTCTTGATTTTTTAATAACAATTTTTATTTAACTAAATGACTGAATTCATTTTAAATAAAATATTATCTACTGAAATTGTTTGCATAACAAATGTGATCTTTCATTTTGTAGTTGGACCTTGTGGTACTTTAAGAATGAACGCAACAAAACCTGGACCGAGAATCAGAAACGAGTTGTCGTGTTTAAGACAGTTGAAGAATTTTGGGGAGTAGTGCATCACATTGAGCCATGCGCCAACCTGCAAATCGGGTGCGATTATTCGGTCTTCAAGGAGAACATTGAGCCAATGTGGGAGGACAAAGCCAACGTTAACGGGGGTCGCTGGCTTATACAACTTGACAAATCTCAACGACAAAGTCTCCTCAATACCTACTGGACCGAAATTCTCATGCTTCTCATTGGAGAGGGTTTCGGAGACGAATCCGACGAGATATGTGGGGCCGTTGTGAATATCCGCGCCAAAGGGGACAAACTAAGTGTGTGGACTGCCAACTGGCAGAACGAATTGGTGGTACATAAAATTGGTCGTCGTTTAAAGGAAATACTTCAAATTCGTTCCAGTCTTACTTATCAACTGCACAGCGACCAACAGAACAAGACTGGATCTTTAGCCAAAAGTATTTATCAAGTCTAACGCCGTTTGTGTGGTTATTTTATTTATTTAGCAAGATCTCTATAGTCTGCCTAATTAGCTAAGAGTTTGTTGCATCTTAAGTCAGATATAATCAGATTCGCAACACTTTCATATCTATGCTCAACCAGATTATTATTTTGTTGCCGCTATGTAATTTAAAGTATGGACATATATCGGTGATTCTGTTCAGTTAATTATTTCAATACTATCTTAAATAAGATTAATTGTAACAATTCATTGTTTCTTTATACAACATTTTCTATTCTTTTATAACGTTTTTTATCCAAAAAATTACATACTGTTACTTGATATGGTAGTTTTATTTTAAATACGTATAATTGTTTATAACTACGTGTTAAGTATAGTTGATAAATTGCCTTATATGAAATTTAACTTTTATTTGATGGAGGTTTTAATCTTCTTAGTACTTATTTTACATGATTCTGCACATTATGTTATATATTGTAGTTAGCTTACAACATTGGTAATTACCATTACATGTTTTGTGTAATAATTCAATCAGATTTTATAATTCAATTGAACAAAGCAATTTGATTAATAAATTATTATTTTTAGTTTTAACATTGACTTTTTCCAGTGCTTATAAACAGTCTTATTTGATTATATTGGAAATGAAAGTTATGACCGTTGTTGAATGTGTTAAGTAGTACTATTATTCTCGTCCTTAAGTCTTTAATTTGTAGTCGCTATCTAGTTATGAAATATACATTTTAATTATTTTCAAAGTTGTTGAAATTCTTTCATTTATGGAGTTGCTACAGTACTTTATTTCGATACTAACGCTTTAAGTGAGTCATAGTTTGTATGCAAGCCAAATAATCTTTGTGTGATTATGCGTTATAAACACTTGTTTCATTTAACACAGTAGTTTATAAAATCGGTATAATCATGTCAATGCGTGGGTGATACATGAGAACCAGATAATTATGTGCAAATTTATCTATTCATTGCACTTGACAATACTATGATTAAGCGCAGAATTCGTATATACGCAGCATACTCTACATTGAATACTTGTGTGGCGTGCGTACCTAGCTACTTCGTACAAGTCATATACAAAACATGTTAAGAAATAATTGCGTGTGTTTAGAACTTACTTATATCCAATATAATCATGATATATTATATGACTAGATTATATATTTAACATCAATAATAGCTTAGTCTACTTTTCTTTGGCATAAAGTATAACGAAATTAAATTAAAAAACCCAGCAAATTAAATCTCAAATGCATCTATATTATTTCCATAGAATTATGAATTTATTAAATGGAAAAATCCAATATTTAACGAAATGTTGTAGAAATAGAAGGGATATATGCATTGATATCATAATAAGTTAATTACGATATAAATGATATTAGCTAGATATTTTATTATTTATCGTGTTGTGAGACATATCTATATTACTAATAACTAGGTAATCTACACTTTCATTCAGAAATTTGTGTAAAAAATCGATAATGACCATGAAAACAAATTTTTTGCAAGGCCAAGATTGGCGAAGCCGTGCCATTTACAATTTCATTCAGAAATTTGCTGTATAAGATTGTAAATCGATAAAATCACGCGTCATTTTTCACGCTCTACGATTTAATGTATACACAGTACAATTGCTTTCAGTTATAGTATAGTAATTCTGCTTTTATTAACACAATATTTTTAGTTATTAAGTTTTTGTTATAGTGTAATGTCTATGGTTGTGAGATCATGCAAATTATTTTTTGAGAAAGAATAGATATCTATTTTCAAACAGTCACATAATGAAAATGTATTAAAATATTTATGATAATGATAAAATTTAAGTGCAATTATATAAAATAAATAGTACCTATAATATCCATTCTAATAAATTCATACAGATATAAATATTTCTATGCTAATAATTAGTACTTCTTTTAAAAAATATCTTCAACTAATAAGTGATACAGTAAAATATATTTATTGTAGTATAATAATAAATGTGTGTGTATTTTAAAATGATATTTTTATTTTATATTTTAAAAAAATAATTACATCTATAATTTTCTTTTTTATGAAATATATAATTATGTACATGATCTAATGTGTACAAAATTTACTTTTAAAATAATGATAAGCATTTGGATTTTTCACTCGAATAGAATTTTTTATATTTTGTATATATTTCTATTTTTAGGTATTTATTTTACTTTGTAGTATAATAACAAATTTGTTTATTGAAATATACTAATTAAATTTACAATAAAAATATATTTGTTTAATTTAGTAGACTTTATTTTCAAATAATAATTTTCTTGATGACATTTTATTTTAGTCATACTCAGTAATTGCTTTTGTTTTAATCAATATTCATTCTATCCTATTTTCCTTAAGCAAGAAAACCACTTTATCGATTGCATTTTCTGTTTGTGACGTTATTTGTTTCGTCTTATTAGTATTTTATGAAAGAGGAACTCCTTACGTTTCTGCATTGTATAGTATATATTTAAAAAGAGCATATTATGAATTAATAAAGTTTAATTTCGTTTTAAACTAATAACAATTCGTCAAAAGCTTTCTTTTAGCAATCAGTGAAATATCGTAAGATGGATAACGTGATATTCATTCACCGTATACTCCGTCAGTAAACAGCCAATAAAATTAAAGGAGCGTCATAAAATGGTCGATATCCTTTAGTGATAGGCTGTAGCGGTGTAGTAGTATATCTTGTCATTTATCGAACTGAGTCATGCTGTATAATCTATCTACACGTGTGTTAGTTTATATAGTTGACTTGTCTTATTCGGTTCGATATTGATTTTTAATCCTGAATTTTATTTAGTTTAAATTAAGGTGTTTTATATCACAATGGAATCTCTTTATAAGAGTGCATCCCTCATATTGGATCAAGCACAACCTAACTGGGATGGTGGTATTTTCCCAGTTATCATACAAAGTTTGTTTCCTTCGAATAATTCAAAAACCACATCTCCAAAAGATCATGTTCTTCAAACATTGACTTCAAATGGATACCTTACGGGCCTTGTCTGTGGAATCATATGGATTATTCTACTTATTTTTGGATCTATCTTCTTTTGTGTTATGCATTGTCGTCGTAAAAAGGAGACGAAAGCTAATCTTGCCTTTAAAATGATGGCACGTCGAATCGAAAAGACAAAACGTGATTGGAGTCCTCATTGGGCTTGCTTAGCCGCTCAATTCATTATTTTATTTGTGTTGATAATCTTGATTTTCGTGGCTGCCGTACTTTGCATTGTGTCCACTCATCATCTTTACACAGCTCTGTCTGGATCTTCTGATTCTTCAAGTACAGGTATCTTTCCCAGAACATCTCGAGCTATTACTGGTATAAAAACATACTTGGAAAAATTCGCCGATCGAAGCCAAGAAGACAGTAGACCAGTACTTGATGAAATTATTTACGCTACTGAAGTTATGCAAAATAAAACTATGAAACGTTTTAATAAATTACTCTTCAAAAAACTAGGTGTAGAAGATACATTTCGCCTTGGAAATATTATGGTTGATAGAATGCTACAACGATTTAAGTTAGCCAGAGAGATTGTTAAACATACAACAACTCTTTTTGATCAATTGACTCTGCTTTCAAAGATTACGGATAGTATCATGTTTTTTTGCGTTAATTATGACTGTAGAGGAAATGTCACCTGCGACTCTGATTTGAACAAGCTAAAAAGTTTTAATCTACTGAACAAAAACACAGTAAATGCCTTGAATAATTTTCGTACAAATTCTGCAAATGGTTTTCTTTACGCTTTAAAAACGCAAAATCAATCAGAAGAATCAATTCAAGAAGAAATGGCATATGGTAAGAGAAAGTCCGATGAAATGATTGCGAAAATGTATATTCGCATGAAAGTTGTGTTAGACATCCCTGGATCTATTAGAAATATGACTAATGAAATTTGGGCAAAATCTTCTAAGGATCTTATGCATCAAGCGGAACAGATTCAAAACGTTTCTATTTTGATAGACACTACAGTACAGCCTAAAGTTGCTTCATATGGCTCATTTGTTCTCATTCCCTGTATTATTGTATTTCTAATTTTGATTGGTAGTGTTTGTTTTACAAGTCCAATTGTTATTCATAACTACTGCATTTTGGGCGATCTCTCTGATGTTCGGCGTAATAAGGTCAAAGTACTTTTGTATACGCAAATGTTTTTTCTTATGTTCATTGTATTGTTTGCGATGTTATTCTTTTTATTTGGTGGTTATTTACGAACCGAGGTTTGCCGATATACAGCACAAAAACAACAGTTGTTTGGAAGCAATAATTCTTTGATGTTAGACGTAGTCGTGGATAACTTTTTGAATGAAAATTGGGCGGGAATACAAAAAAGCTTGCCACCTATGGATATACCACTTCCTCAACCAAACAATGTACTATCGGGGGTGTTGAATGAATGTCGCCTGAACAAGGGTCTCTTTGAAGCATTGCATGGTGTGAAAGCAATTGATCCAGCTGTTCTAAATAAACCTGAACTTGCAGAACGATTTGTCCGTTTAGGAAGACAACTAATGGTTGATCAATTAAATGAAACGGATCCCCGTGAAATGATGCCTGCTGGCATGAAAGAAAATCTTCAACTTGCAAAGAATGTTGATAAGATGACAAGAAATCAAGAAACACAAGATTTTCATGAACAATTGCAGAATCCAATTTTTGTTGATGACTTCCGTATTATATCTAAAGCTTATCGCACTTTTGTTGAAAAAAATCCCAATAATAAAATGTCCAAAAATGTGATGAAGAATATCAACGATATGGAGGTAAATGTTAAAAAGATCAATTCAACCATGTCACAACTTAAAAGGATACCTTTAGAATTTTATAACCTTGAACCAGTTAAACCTATTGTTTTAGAATTAATTAGTAGCTTAGAAATAATGACAGAAACTATGCTGGACAAATCAAATTTGCTAAAAATGGCCAACGCCCTTTATCAGGAGCACATTGCAGATACTACACCTGAACAAGCTGCCAAAGTAATGAACAAATTTGGTCATAAAATGATATCAAAAATCGGTCGATGTCGTCCAATCTATGAAGCCTATGTCCAAGTTCAACAAGCTCTCTGTACTGATGTAAGTTATCCTATTGGGGGAATATGGTTCAGCATGGGAATGGGTGTTTTGCTCGCGACACCTCTTATAATATTAGTAATGGCAATGATTACCAAAAAGTATTCACCGTCAATTGCTTCACTACGTGTTCCAATTGGTGTTGACCAAGTAACTAATGGGGCAAAAGACGACGTGCTAGAAACGGTTGAAATGTTACCTGTAAATGGAGAGGCTTAAAATGGAAAATGTCTTATTGTTTTAAGAGTATATTCACTTTTGTTAATATCCAAATATTTTTTAAATAAATTTATTTTGAAAGTAAATATTACTGTACTTTGATAACTTAAAAATTCAAATGATACTTTCCAGGATATATTTACTTATTTTTTCATACTTTAATCTAAATTATGATTTTTGAAATTTTCCCTGTTCTTTAATCGACTTTTCTTTATATTTTGTAGTATTCTGTATTTAAGTATCATGTACTTAAACTATTCATTTACTTTTATTCGTAATATATAAATATTATGTTTCTATTCTTTCAATTAGTGTATTTATTTCTTAATATTTTGATTGTGCCGTAGAAACATTCAATTTTTCATTCCCGGTGACTTTATATCATCAAACGCACGACCTATATGTTTTGATATAAAACTATAAATACAAAGGTGCTTTTTTGACTATAATTCTGTTTATATGGTGCTTTGCGAATTATTTTATTAGCTCAAATATATTCTGTACCCCTCTTATGTTTCTATATTTTATTACGAGGTTATGTTATTCAAACTAGTGAACAAATTACTGCATGTTTTTAATGTTAGTCTTATACATCATTCAACCGTAATTCATAGTTTTGTACATATTTCTATCTATCTATTTTTATTGTCAACTAATAAAATTTCGTACAATATTCACATCGATATTCATTTATTTGCTATGAATGCTGTTATAGATAGCAGTCACTTGTATATTAATTATTGTGATGCAGTTTGTTTTTATTGACAAAATGTGTGATGCTATGTTTATACAATTATACATTGCACTAAAACCTTATTCAGTATTATTAGTTCTTATAAATATTTGTTTTCCGTTAATAGCTAAACTGACAAAATTGACTTATTTAATAATTTTTTTATAGTTTCAAAACGTTATTTATAAAACTCATCTTATGATTGTTATACCTAGTAAGACAGCCCAATAGTAGCCGTTCACACCTAAAAAAGCAGCTGTTGGATGTCTCAATTTATTTTAAAAGTTGCAATTATGTATATAGACTGGTTTTAATTAGAAGGGATTTAGCTACCACCCTTATTTTTATGGTAATTAATATTCCTAAAAATATAATTAATTGCAAAAGATTTAAGAAAAATATTAATTATAAGACCAACATATAGAATAAAAAGCAATTGATGTATTATAGTCTAAAAGCATAAATGTTATTTGATTATATATAGGCCCTACCTTAATTAATGAACTTTTAAAACATTTTATTGAAATTCTTAAAATATGTATTTATCGAATTGATATAAATTCGGAAAACATTACAGTTACTTATATAGAATGTCACAACAATTTGTATAGTTAATTTACATAATATCCTCCATATATATATATATACATTCTATCCATGGTTAAATTTGATACATTTTTCTCCAAAAACTTTTGAATATCATCAGATGCATTGAGGTTTTTCTATAAGTGCTTTTTATGCTGCCGGATATTCCTTTCATGAATGTAGTTAGCATAGTTTCATAATTAGAAACGTGGGGTCTTAAGCGTTATCATGTTGAATGCTCATGGTATACTATTTTGGATTATGTTATATTTTTAGAAATTCTTCAAGGTTATGTAGAAATTGGATGTATCCATATGGGAATCCACTGATTTATTTTTGTTTTTAATTAAATTTAATTTTTCTAAAAATATGCCGCACAGTTGAACGTTAATTATATATAGACTATAAGCTTTAGTAACGAATCATGGATTTCCGTTGCATCCAATTCATTTCTTCGCAAAGTTTTTGCTAAAAAGTACAGCATATCTTTCGTGAATTCCATAATAAATTTCTATGAAAACTACTCATTTATAGAAAAACTTATTTTTAAATATATACCTATATTATGTAATAAGTAATAGCTACTAACAGTATTTGTATATATCTATTTCAAAAGACAAGATTTATATTTCGTATCTATATTTCCGAAAACATTAATTAAAATCCGATTATAAGAAATCTATTTCAGAAAAGATTAATTCTAATTCAGATATAAGATGTTTATGTAATTTGAAATGTGTGGATATATTGTATATCTTTGCTTATGAAATTGAAATCAAATGCTACTTTATTGCGATTGTGCTAAATTTTTATTTCTTAGCCAAGATATACAGTATCCACACATATTTTAAATAAACACTCTATATCTTAATTATGAAATAGAATTATTGTTTTCTGTAATAGATTTCTTAAAATCCAAATAGAAATCAATTGGCTGATGAAATAGATATAAAAATTCTGTAGAATATCAACAATATTGAAGGCTAAAAAGAAACAAATGAAATTTTCTAACTTCTCATACATTGATTACGTACAGCTTTTTTAACTTGCCTAACATATAAACAATTAAGTTACGAATACATTGTCTTTTTATTCAGTTTCATCCATAAAATTTAACAATATTATCTCATTTCAAAAAAGTGTTTCTATGTATTTTGCATTGTTGGCGTATAATATATACTTGGTATTTAAAATACGTCCGAAAAATTGAATGGATTTTAGTGTATAACTGTATGGATTTTAGTGCTTTCACTATATTTGAACGAACTACCATATTAAACACGAGTGCGAAGCACGAGTATTTTGAACGGCAGTAAGTTAAAATATATAAGTGGAAGAACGAAAAATCCATTTACGAAGTATTATATTTCCCACAGTATACTTGATTATTTATTTGGTAATTGATTAATTTATTCTTGGGAATTGATTATTTATTGGCAATAAGGAATAGGGCTTAGCTACTTTGTTGTGTAAGGTTGTATAAATTATGAAAAACTGGGGTCTAGATAAGATTGAATTTTTAAAACAATTTATAAATTTTTGAAGTGAATATACAAATATCAAAACAGCAAATAGTGATGGAAATCATGAAATATTGAAAGGGTACGGTATGAAGTAGCAATATTATTAAAAATATACGGGTTTCTGATCATCTAAACGAAAGTTATATTCAAGATATGATTAGTGCAAAAATACCGCAATAAACGAGAAAAAAAGAAGAAAAATAAGCAATAAATAGGTTCATTGAATGTCAAAAGAATCGAAACAACAATGGTATTATTGTAGGCGACCACGTGTTTAAGAGTATCAACGAATTAACGGCCAGTGATTTGAATTACTTATCTTTTTTATGTTGGAAATTACAAGCCAAATAGGGGGTCGATATAAAAGCGATACACTGAAAAGTTTACGTATATGTAATGATCCAAAACATTTTAAATAAATATATATTTAAAGGCTGATCTATGCAGAATCTTTTCAAAAAGCATGAAATAGCTTGGTTTAACAATGAAACAAAGCAGAGAGGAAGGTTCTGATCGTCAAAAGAAAAGGGAAAATTCTCTATTTCAAGCTCAGATATATAACCAAAAAGATCCCAAAATGCATCCGCTGTGCCCACAATTGTACTTGACAAAGTTAATATTTACATGTTTAAAAGATTATAAAAGATTAAAACTTAAATTATTGACATTGCACTTTATCAGCAAATAACTTTTTAATTATGTTTACAGTTTTATGTTGTACGTTAATTAGCATTACTAATTCTAGAAACTCGTTTTTGCAATTTATGTTATATTTATTGATTATTTTATATGAAATACTAGATAATTGATTAGTTGATGATAGTTTAAATAATCAAATGCTTGTCGAATAAATCTATTGTAATAAATCAATTATAGTGCGTTCAAACGATTTTTTATTTAACTCTTTAAAATGTAAGGAAATGGCCAATAGAAATATTGAGTGCGCAGTCTATTGAACTAATTTATTCGAGTGCAGTCGTATATCTACAGGAAGTTATACATTTACTCTGTAATATAAAAACCGTTCAATAAATGTGATAAATTTATATTTCAAAGTAGTAAATTACTTTACATGCTTATCAGAGGTCAATTAACTTTCTAAAAAATAATTGCAGCAATTTTATTTCTTCAACTTAAACTGTTTATATATGGCGGATTGAAATTATGCGGTATATATAACTAGTTTTATAAAATGTTTAAAGAGAGAACTAAGATAAATAAGTTAAAGATTTTAAGTTTCTGACTTTCAACTTTCTTTTGACACTACATATAATTTATACAATATTTTACTATTCTTATTTGAAACTTAATATATACAAAAAGCAATATATCGCCAGCTTCGTATGTCAAACTGTGCTATCTTAAAAAAATTCATTATTGGAAAAATGAGTTTAAAGTATTTGAAAATGATTAAAATAGTAAATATAGAACAGTGGAACATTCCTTAACTGATATTAATTTTCAAAAACGGACTTCATCTTCGGAAAGAGCATGCAATTAAACTACATACAAAACATAGATTAACTCATTTTTGATAAATTTTGAGATAGCACAGTTTGACTTATACGGAGGGCGATATGTATGTATGTCCCAAAAACTAAAAGATTTATTTTTTATTAATCAATATTATTTTATTAGATTATAGGTTATGTTTGATTTTTAATAGAATAAATAAATGTGTCAATGCATGACTGCAGGGGTGTTTATTATATTGCTACTATAATCTCTATTTTGTTTGTTAATTTATAAAATAATCAATAATTGAATCAAATGGTTTTGACATTTTGTGTATTTTTACTAATTGAATTTATGCAGTTGTATTATTTATAGTCTTCTTGAAATGTTATCAAAAAAGCATATGATAGCTGGGGTGTCTACAAAATAGTGTGTTGTGTCTTCAATATATTTATTTGAAACCAAATGGATACATTTTATAGTGCAGCAGATTGGGTTTACTTATTCGCCTATATATACAAATAATAATAACAAGTAATAATTACAAACATTGGTAAATTCCCCTATATATACACACTCGGCTTCTGTCTCTCCTCTAACTATGAATATATATACAATTTATCGCGAAAGAAAACTGTCTACATTATAGTTTTAAGAAGACATGGGATGCATGGGATGTGTGTGTTTCTACTTTATTTATAATTCCAATCCCAATTTATATATAGTACGTAATATATAGGGCGATAACATATTAAGTTTGTTGGTTGATTGATGAAGTAATTCTGCAATTTAATAATAATCTGTTGATCAGAAATGAACAAATTGTGACTTTGTATTTCTCTGATCGGATGATTTTATGTATACATATATATTGCGTATATAGTTCAGAATCATTCCCGCAATGATATAGTGTCATTAGAATTAAACACGTTTGATGTTTAGCTATTATGTACGAAAATTACGTTAAGTGGGTCAAATCGAAGTGCATGTATATATTATTATTCTGCACATTGACCATTCTGCACAAGTTTTCCGACCTATCTCTCCATCCCTTATAATTATATATATAGTGGTAAATATGCAAGCCATGGTTATTATTACTTTACGTATTCCGGTATGTAACTAGTTTTTTTTTTTAGAAAAAAGGGCTTATATAGTATATATAGTTCATGTTACATAAAAAGATTAAATTACATTACTTCTACGAACAAATGACATTATCAACTTACAATTGCAAATATCATATATAAGTGCAGTACATATCGGAACGTGAACAATAAAAAACACTTACCAATATGTACCAGAGTAGGATAAGTTAAGTTGGAAGAAGGGGAAGGAGTTAGGTGCTGATAAATTCCTTTATATATATCGCAAATATTGTTGAGATTATTGCTACTATATACTGTGCTGTTATTAACTTTTCTTTTGATTATAGTAAAATAATCGCGCATGAGGTTACTATATGAAATGTGTCAATAATCTTTTGAAATCTAATACAGCTAAACTTAATCGGAAATGTTATACCTTATATTATAGTTAATAAAAATATATATAATCAAATATAAAAAATATAAAAATGAAAGTAAAATGAAAACACTCTCTCTGTAAAAATTAACCGCGAAAAAACAATAAAATGCAAATAAATTTAAATAAAAATTTACCCTACAGTACAAACATTTCGGATAAAAATTTTTTACAACTCATATAGGTCTAAGAACCATAATATAAAATAGGCTAAATAATTAAATTGTATACAGTTAAGTTCAAATATTTGTGATAAAATAACTCATGAAATGAATTAATAATATAATATAATTAATAAATATATATATATATAATGTATTTTATTTAATATACCGAATGAAATTATATATAAGTACACATTAAGAAAAATTTATGTATCACATTGTAAAATAAAAGTTAAAGTTAATGTGTGTATTAGCTGGTTTGCTGGCGTTACTCAGCCTATATGGGTGTGCCAACTCTGTTATAAAGACAGTCGAAACGTCACACTCATTATTTATTTTTCATACCCAATAAAAGCGAGTATCGCAACACAAAGAATTTTTTTTTTTAAACTGTCATTGTCCCTAGAGGGTAGGGCCGAATCTTCTCTTAAATATAACATATTATATAATGAATATATATATATATATATACCCAATTACATTTTAAGAGATGAGATGACCTTATATGTTATTTAAGAATCTATTTGTATTAAATTGTATTTATTGTAAAAATTTAAAGTAAATTGAATTCTTAGAGATTAATATGTTTGAAATAATAACTATATTGATACCAATAATTATGAATAATGTCGTAATGTCAAAAATTAAATTCAAAAGCGAAACTACACGGCCACGCCTACAAAACAATGAATAATGTTATATTTCTTGTTTCATCTACATAAATATAATAGTTATGAGTGGGTACATTTTTTTAATTTTTTTTAATTAATAAGAAAAATCTAATTAAATTAATCCAAATTATACATTTAAAATAGAATATATTTCTACATTGTGAGTAAAAATTAATACATTTAGTTAATTAATTCCATTTTCACGGCCCGAATTTTTTACCGCAGGGTGTCCACAAAGTCAAACAACATAAGAAAATCATAGAAAAAAACTACGTTCAATTATTATAAAAGCTCTGATTTCAACACTCAGATTTTTATGAAACCTCTATCCCTGCGCTCTCTTTTCTAATTTCGTGAAAATGGTTAAAAGAGTCTATTAAAATATTTTCAATATGTTTTAGAAAATTACATTGCATAAGAAACATTAAGGCTTCGAATAAAATAATAATTACATAATACGTATAACCTCCCAATATAGTAGCGTTCGACCTTAGATTTGTAAGAATATATTCTTTATAAAGCCTAATTCAGAATCACGGTATTCAAATAGGTGTTTAGCTAATTAATTCACAAAATTAGTTAAAAAATATGTTATAACTTGTTATGATAGTGTATATACAGATAACACTTTGGTTTCGAAATCTAGTATGCATGTTTACTCGTTTATCAAATAAGTTAAGGAATTAATTAATAGGTATAGCTGTCACGCCATGACACAAAGTCTAACGAGAGATGGCGCGTCCGTGAGGTCAAAATTTGTTTATGCAAGCTTTTAGGATGATAATTTGAGAAAGCAATATTTTATTTATTTATCTATGATTTTTTATTTCGTATATACACAAAATTGTATATACTATATTCATTTATATATAGACTATAATGTAATGATATTCTATCCTTATAATAATTTAATAATAAATTTAGTTAGGATGATGTATCTTTTCGTGTGTATAACAAAACATATAATTGAAGTATACATATTTATTTTCTAAATATAAGATGGAATGCACATTTGGTGTTCATTTAGCTAAATAGGTATTTCATTCTAAGATATGTACCTATACGGATTACAAAATGCTTTAAACTACATTGGGTGATTAATATTTGTGGATCCTCATGCACATATATATTAAATTATTTTGATTGACACTAATTCAGGCATCTGTCTATCATAAGCATAATAATTGTTTTCATTAATCAAGTCTACAGATTATTAGGAAAATAACTCCACACTCAGAATATTTAATAATTATTTTCACGAGTATATTTATTGATTATACGAGAGAGCGTAGCGATCGAGGATCAATAAATATCCAACTATTTGAAAAGTACTTTTTAAATAAGTGAATGTATTTTTTTGTTATGCATAAATCAATTTAAATTAAATGTTCATCAAACTTAAACAATAAATGTATAGATATGCACTAATTTTTGAAAAGTATTGGAAAAATAAGAATTCAATATAAAATCCATAAAATATATTTTGTTATATTGTTATTCAATTCTCCATGCATTGAAAAGTATTCTCCATGCAAAGAAAAGTGGTCCATGCACTGAAATTTTTTTTGCTATGCATGCACCGAAAATTTGCATGCATGCCACCCTCTTCCCGTTTAAGCTCAAAGAGAGACCCTTATGCGTTCTTAATTGTTTTTTAAGAATACTTTAATGTTTTCTTAAATGCTTTTTAGTGTTCTTAAACGTTGAAAATGTTTACAGTGTGCAGTTTATGATTATAGCTATACTATACAAATGTTTGGTCTGGTGAGAGGACTGTGGCATACCATAGATCAAGCGGATCTGTGGGATCACACGACTTTTAAACTGTATTGAAACGTTTTAATGCTCCCCACGCTAGTGAGCGACGATAATGGAAGTCCTCGTGGTAGATCATTAGAATGAGGAGCATGATATAATATTGCTATATATAAAATAATTATTATTTATTAATTCAGAATTAATTAATTATAGCATTTATTTCCTTATACAGTGTGAATCTGCATAAATATAAGCATGATAAATTGATTGATAACTTATGAATGATTGGTGTATGGGAGGTTATTCCAGGAATATATTAGCCACATAACAAAAATGAATATCCTAACAAAAATATACTGTATACAGGAAGTTATTTGCTTTATCATTTCCTCTTTAATGTGAGGATTAACACCAAAGTTTAACATAAAAAGTTATAATAACTAATTTGATAATAATGCTAAAAATATTATTTGATTATTATATCAAATTATTATAATTTCACGGGTTTCAAAAATAATTTTTGTAAGAAAGCCATATATAATTTGTATAATATATATTTTATTCATTGAATGTCAAATATTTGTTTAGTAATTTAAAACGATTTAAATAATTAATAACAACTATTGATTTTTCTTATTGTATTATTTATCATAATAATAACAACTATTTATTTTTTCACATGTAGCGTTGTAATACTATATTATCAACATTAAATAAAAGCACTAAAAATGCGTTACGTTCGAATTAAAAGATAGAAAACCAACGGAATAACATTTTTTTACATTTTTTAAATAACCTCAAAAATAAAAAAGAATGGTATGCGTCAAGCACAATGTGGTTTATATATTCCATTTTACAGTAATTGATCAGTACTTCTATCAGAACTACATCTGATTATACATTTAATCAATATACCTAAGCAGTATTTTGAATTTCGGAAACTCTTCATATTATAGTGGCCATTATACTGCCTGTGTTAAAAATAATAACAAATGATAGTATTGTAATGATGAAAATATTGCAACTAACCAAATGTTTATATCCAGTTTGCAAAACGTTTACGTCGTTATTCTTTCCTTGAAACTCTATTAGCTCTTACAACAAATTTATTTTTAAACTGAAATTGAGTTAACATAATTTTTTTATTTCATTTATTTTAAGGTCTGAGCTAACCCACTTTATGTCATTGTCTACCACTAGTAGTGGTCCCCTCCATGGATGTTCTAAAAGACAATTAAGAACACAATAGCGTGTTCTAAAAAGCGTTACTGGATGCGTTCTGGAGTGTTCTTAAATATTATTATGAACACTCAAAAATTGTGTGTTCTAAAATAGTTAAAAGGGTGTTCTAAAAAGTGATATAAAATAGGTCCCTTGATTGGGAGGTTAAAAACAACGTAAACAGAAATTTCAATATAAGTGTAATTTAAAAGATGAATCAATAAAAAACGCGAAAAATTGGAAACTGTTTTATTAGAAACGAAAATATCTATATTTAATCTTTCCATAGAATGATCTTGTCATAGTTAGTAAAGTGTAAATTTAGTTGCAAACTATTTTTAGGGTGAGGGTAATTGTCGCTCGCACTATATTTTATAATTCAATATATATTTTATATATTAATTTATTAGTCAGTCTTAATGCACAATTTCATTTAGCATTTTATACATGTTTATACATTTATATTTAGAAAGAACAGGGTCAGGAATCATTTCATCTTTTCGAACTAAATAACATTTATATTATGCATTACATTCTGTCTATTTTATAATCCTTTTTTGAATTGATAAATTGATGCACTTTAAGATGACCTTTTAAGTGAACTACTAATTTTACTGTAGTTGAAAATTACCTAACAAAAAACTAAAAAAAACAAAGTTCAGAATTGAAAAATCTGAAAATATTTCCGTAGTATACGTTTTCCTACTAAAACTGATGTAAGACAAAAAGTTTACATAAGTAAAGAAGTTTCCATCTTGAAATTAACAACATTGTGCAAGGTGGTTAAAACCTGTAAAAACACGCCCTATATATGTACAGGATGAATGCCCTATCAATACAGAAGAATACTCCTTCAAATAATGAAGGATATGTCCTTAATACTATAATGCTACGTTCTTAATACTGGAAGAATACGTCCCCAGTACAGGAAGAATTCATCCTCTATACCGGAAGAATACGTCCTCAATTCTGGAAGAATACTTCCTCAATTACTGGAAGAATACGTCCTCAATTACTGGAAGAATACGTCCCCAGTACAGGGAACAATTCGTCCTCTATAACGGAAGAATACGTCCTCAATTACTGGAAGAATACGTCCTCAATACTGGAAAAATAGGTTCTTATTCTGGAAGAATACGTCCTTAATTCTGGAAGAATACGTCCTCAATACTGGAAGAATACGTGCTTATTTATACATGATGAATACGCCCTTATATAATACTGGAAGAATACGTCCTCAATACTGGAAAAATACGTGCTTATTTATACATGATGAATACGCCCTTAAATAATACTGGAAGAATACGTGTTTAATATATAAAATATATTCCAGTAAACAATATAAATTAATAATGTAGCTAAAGGATCTATAGATAGAATTGTGTTTTTTTATACATTAAGAATACGCCCTCAATTCATAAAGAAGTCATTTATTTTTTTAATTAATTTATTAATTTATATGTTTTAATTTATGTTTCTTAATAATATATATATATATAAAAATATAGATATATTTTAATTGTGTAAATATATGTTCTTTATTTTTCTACCTACCTAAATGATTCCATAATTCCATTCCATTATACAATATATAAATTAATTATGTAGCTAAAGGATCTATATTGATTGAATAGTGTTTTTTTAAATGACATTTACCATCACTTTGATAAAAGATCTAAAATCCACATTTTCATTTTCTATATTCGTAAAAGAATTATCTAGGCTGGAATGCTATTTCTTAATGTACATTTTTTCGCAATTTTTTATTATCTGATTTTCCAGCATAGATGTCAACTCCGATGTTTGTCTTTCCAAAATTGGACTTGATATTTATAAATTGATGAATACCTAGGCATCTTTGTGTTGGGGATATTCCTGTTTATTTGCATTTTTGCTACAGGTAAAATATTTGACACAGGTATGTATATAAATAAAAAATTTGTAACAAATTAAAAGAGTAGCTGTTTACCTCTATATAAGCAAGTTCATAATATATCAGGGGGAATTAATTACTAGAAAGAGAATTTATAAATTATAGGTATTATTATGGAAAAACATACTAAATTATATTTATGAAAATTTATATTAGGTAATTTATGTACCTAATAACATCGGGTGGAAATATCTATGTAAAACATGAAAAGATGTTTTATTAAATCTAGATCATTAAATTCATTATAATTCGCACAGGAGAAAAGTTGAAATTATTGATACAATACCTACCTAATACCTAGTCAATAAACCAGGATGACTTATGGTTAATAAAACAGTTTTAAACATTTCCACGTTCATTTTTAGGTACATAAATATTTCATTTTCAAAATGAAATTCTAATAGTCAACAAAAAGAGTTTTGAATAGTGATATATGCTGCAATTATTATCAACTGCGAGTACATATATAGTTAGGTATATATAAATATTCAAATTAAGATTGTAATCATAAGAACTACACTATTCAAAGTATTCTCTGATTGTAATATTATTGTGAAAACTGTCGCAATGGACGAGTTAATCATAACAGGTTATCAAATTAAATAAACGTTATTATAGTTAATATATAATATATATATAATCTCTCACAATGAAGTCGAAATTAATTTCGGTAAACTCATATTCTCATGACAATTGAATCAACATCTTTGACATCAACCACTTAAACTTAATTAGACCAAACCAGCCTCGAGACTGCATGAAGTTAAATATAACATTATAATATTAATTATCTAAAGATTGTGATCACATATATTGTTCATAGATAATATGTGATCATTGTAACCATCGACTTATATATTATTTATCTACAATGACCGGCTAACTTACCACATCCAATAATAATAAACGTCCGCGTAGGAATATATCTATATTGATAATCAATACGAAATTCATACGCAGTGGCGGAACCAGGATTTTTTTTAGAGGAGGGTGACTTTTAGGTATGGGAGTTAGGGGCGCCCTGACCCAATTGGCGGGGGGGGTTTGGGGGTCCTCCCACCAAAAAAAATGAAAAACGAGCTGGTGTCCAATATAGTCACCCCTTGTCACCCCCTGTATCTACAACGGATATGGTAATATAATATCGCTTTAAAGAGGGTATTCAATCAATACATAATAATCAAAAGCCAATTAAAATAAATAAAATTGATTGAATACCCTCTTTAAAATGAAACTAATACCGTATATAATTGAAATGCGCTCTGGACGTTTTTTGATCAATTTGCCGGTCTAGATAAATAATATATAAGGCAATGAATGTAACGTACGACTTAATTATCGATACCGTAAGTATCACACTTTATATATATTAATATCTTACTAAATTAGGATGATTTTACAGTGTTGTACTGTTTGAATATTTTTTTATATTATTAGATTTTCACATTATTCAAACCAATGACTTATATATTATTTATCAATAAATAATAAATAAATAACATATATATTTTATTGTGTTTAAGATTATATAATTTACACGTTTTTATGGATTATTTGAAAGTCAGCTGACTACTAAATAAATTAAATTATATCACTGGATAAAATCAAAATTCATTTTCTATAAAATAATAAATTATCACTTAATTATCGTGAGAATAAAATATGTATAAGTTTTTTTTAAATTAAATAAAATAAATATTACATTAAGTAAATAAGATTCATTCACGATTTTTTAAAACTACAAATAAGCCTTCCCTGTAAATGGATAATTTATAAATTTTACAGATGGTACAAAATATCACAGTAAAAAAATATATCTTTTGGTTTAAAGAATCGAATGAAGAGTTAAATTCTAATTTATACAATTTTATCTCTATAATGTATAATTAAGTAAAAAATTTAGCAAATGCTTTTATCTTTTACAAATTTGATTAAAATAATAATTAAAATTTAATGGAAAGTAAGATGTATAATTTTGTAATAATTCAATATTTATTGTTAATAATTAAGGATTAAAGATATTTTGAGATAATCTGGTTTATAGAATATACTATAATTAATTAACTTACTAATTTGAAATAAAAACTGGTTTACATAGCAATAAATGTTAAATATGCTTAAAAAGACATTAAATAAATATTATAATACAACATTCATATTATACATACATACATTAATTTAGGTAGTAGCTGGTCAATGGTTATATTGACTTAGTTGCAAAACTGGACCAAACTATATAAACATATATGAATTTCCTAATATCTTGGGCATGCAATTAAGAGGAGGCAAATGCCAAACCAACCATATTATCAAGCCTATGCAAGGAAAATCCCAAAAACTACTATTAACAAAAAATGCAATAGAAAAAAACATAAATCATATAGGATAGCAGTGTTTTACACACAATATTCACCTATGAGAAAGAACCTGTTGGGATAAATCAAACAAAATTTAGAAGAGGCCAACAACAAAGATATATCACCAATTACTGGAATCTTTCCATTATGTCCAACAAGATGGACCATACATGCTCAATGCTTTCAATGAATAATTGACAATTATGATGAGCTTCTTATGGAATGGCAAAAATGACCAAATTCAGTTTCTATTTTGGACTTTATCTTTCACAATGTTTGTTTGCTCAGACAGATAATCTTTCAAAAACATTACAAAACACCAAGATGTCAGCTTCCTCAGATCAAAAGATTACAGAAATGACAAAACAAACAATTCTATCAATGAGATCAGATGAAGGCTTTGATAGTATTTATGCCAATGTTCTCAAACAGAAGGAAAAGCATGAAGACATCAATGATCCAAAACTTCCTAGAAGAAATGCATGCCACAGAAACATGAAATTGGAGAGCCATCATATCCAGCAACACCCAAAGATCTGTTTAGAGTTATTTTCTTTGAGACAATTGATCTGATAACAGCAGCAATTGACAAATGCTTTAATCAAAAGTCCTACAAGGTCTTTATTCAACTAGAAAACATCTTGCTCAAATCTCTGCATTCTGATGAGTGCAATGAAGAACTGAAGTTTTTGGATGAGATGTATGGTGCAGATATCAACATAGATCTACTAACTGCTCAGCTTTTAACATTCAAGATGTTAGTACTAGGTGAAAGAGATCAATGTGTATGTTTTGATGACATTTTAGTTTGCTTTCAAAATGTGTCCAAGGTAGAAAAAGCATTGCTAAGTGAAATTATAGTATTGTGCAATTGTTACATATGAATCCAGCCACTACATCAACAGGAGAGTGATCCTTTTTTTCTGCATGGCAACTTAAAATGTGCTTGCAATCCACTATGACTCAGAAATGATTTAATGCGATAACAATTTTGAATGTGCACAAGAATTGTACAGACAACTTGCTGCTACACAAAGTTGCTGATGATTTGGTAACTGTTAAAAATAGTAGAAAATGATTATTTGGTGATTTCAATAATAACCACTTTAATCAGATATAAAATTAGCAAATTAATTGTCAATAACTTTTAATTAACTTTTACTGATGACTTTTATCATGGCTATATTATTATTCATATTATGTTTTGATTAAAATATAATTTATAAGTGTTTTTTTTATTCTAATTCTTCACCAACAGTTAAAAAATTGTTTTTACATACTATAGGTAATTAGAGGTATTCAAAAATTAAATGACATTGTATGTAAAATTAATTTATATTATTATTCAGAAATTTTATAATAATAAATTCAGCCCCCCCCCCCATTTAAAAATTGACTGTGCAGCCTCTGATGTATATATCTCATATGGAATTCATGTTTACTGTATCTGTATTGCTTGTAGAGTCATTATTTAGTTATATAATTGCCTTACACCAACTTTGGGTAAGGCAATTGTCCCTCTCTCCTGTATATCTCACCAGAATAGATATTACAAATGACTCCAGCTGCAAAATATAGAGCTTATCCTCATCGATTGCCACATCTCTCAAGCAGTATGTTCCAAATTCTTAGGTGTCAAACCATCCTTCAAAACTTACAAATGCAGTAGGCCTCCTATAGGCCACATTTCTTTGTGCCAGAAATGAAGGTAACAATTTATTGAGGCAAATTTAAATTATAATAATTTTAGTATAAATCAATAACAACTATTTCAATTCAAATCTAAATTTTAGACACAATTTAGAACACAATTATCTGTCTACAAACAATTGAATTTCATTTTTTTAACTGTACACATTTTGAGTTTAAACATTTGATTATTTCTTACACAATTCCATGAATATTGTAGAGAACATATGATTTTTCTTTTATTGCTTTTCACTACTCCTTCAGTATTCTTTGTCTCATGAATATGAGATGGTTTTTTGCAACTTATAGTAGACCTCTGAATATGTTTATTTTTATTATTAAATTATCTGCTGTACAAGTACTTTTGATATGAAATCAGGATGACTACCAAATCAATACAAAATAATAGATAAAGTATACATTATTGTGAAATATAGTGCAGCTGGTTTATACATGATTAAATCTTTTTTTTGGTTTTAAAGATGGAACAGCATTTTACCGAGATCTTGTTGGCATTTGATATAACTACTAATGAAATCTGTTTGAAAATATATATTATTAATTAATTAATTAATATTTTTAAATGTTTTTGAAATTATTTACATTTAAAGCTTAGATTGATACCTTTTTATTAATGTGCAAGTGATATCTATGCATAAATATTGATTTGAAAAGAGCTGTAATTTGATACTTTTTTATTATTGTGCAAGTCATATCTAGGCATTAATTATTGATTTAAAAAAAGCTGTAATTTGCAGTTCATAAGTGAACAGACTGATCCGTTGGTGTTATCTGATGGTGTGGCCCCTGATGAGCTGGTAGTTATCTGATGGTGTGGCACCTGATGAACTGGTATCTGATGGTGTGGCA
>JAUZNC010008573.1:0-32836 GCA_034780395.1 Vannuccia rotundouncinata | reverse complement strand
TTTATAAAAAAAATAAAATGATGATAGAACTATCAACTAACTTTTAGTATCATATATTCTGCTTTAAAAAATCATGGGTTTTTTCACAAAAGTCATTGAAAACATGGAAAATGATCCTGGAAAAAGCGTGGGAACCCTGTTAGTTTAGTTTAGTTTATCTTTGTTTAGACAATCCAGTTTAGTATAGGGCCAACAATTTAAAAGTTTTTTGGGCTAGTTTTTTTAAAGGTTTTAACATTTTAAAAGGTTTTTTTTTATTTAAACAAGTCACTTTTTTTGAGCTTGGTTTTACCTATAAATTCATATTTTCGTTTTTAAAAATATTATAATATTGGTCTGTTTTTACATGATTTTTTACAAATAGAAATATAAACAATATAGTACTTTACTAAAATTTGACACCAGTAAGAATTTTATACCTTTTTATGTAATTAAAATGCATACAAATCCATGGAAATTTATATATAAAATTTTTTATTTCAATACCTACACTATTATAATTAAACAATAGGCTCTTGCACTAGGTTGCCAATTATAGTAATGTAGCAATAAGGAATACTAGGTTGCCAAATAGGTGATAAATTAATTTTAAGTATAAATATTGCAAAATTAGTAAATTTCAGTAACATGTATTTATAGTATTACAAAAGATATAAGTTTATGTATATATAAATGTTTGTATATATTTACTTAATTATAAAAAAGAATATATTTATATAATATAAAACTACTATATATATTTTATTGAATTCCATTGGATAATGTAAGTGCAAATATATTTTTGTTTACAAAGATGTGTATCTATGTAAATATGTTCACATAATTTAATTACACAATATAATTATAAAAAAATATATAATATGATATTATACTTTTGCATATAGGTTAAAATTACAAAATCCCATCTAATTAAGATGTATTTATAGTGTTACAGAAAATATATGCATTCATGAGACATACTTTATATATATAAGAGAAATGCTTTAGTATGTATAGATAATATAATTATAAAAATGATGAATATGATATTATTAAAATAAAATATATAAAAATTTGGATAACATATGCACAAATATCAAGATAATTTATTACATAATATAATTATAAAAAGAATATATGTTATGATATTTAACTGTTATAAATTCTATTAAATTCCATCAATGTGAATAAATACTTTTGCATATAGGGTATAGGTTTTTGTAATATCTTCCGATAATTATATTTTTATTGTGAGTTTGGTTTAATATATTACTAATAAAACATTAGGAATATAAAGCTTTTAAAAGTATGAAACTTATAAAACACTGTAAACATAGCATTAAACAAATTCTATAATGATAAATATGCATATAATTTTATAAAATGTGCATAATTTTATAGATGTTATATATTTGTTTTAAAACAAAAAACCTATTGTTCACAATTTTTTAAACATTTTTTGTTTTGTCTGTTGTTCTCTAAATATTTTGATTATTTTTTCTTATTGTGAATTAAATTTTTAAATAATTTACTTAACAGTAGTTTAGTGTATGCATATTTTGTTTTATGTATGCTACTTTACAGAAAATAGTATTTTACACCAGATCACTTTTTTGTCCACCAATATTTTATTTAGTATGCCAAGTTTCTGCATTGTATGCCGGGTTAATCCATCCTGGGCTGGATGAAATGCAGACAGGCATATAGATTATACTTATAAACACAGATTCTTAATTTTTACACACAGTTTCAGATTGAAAGTGTAGATGAATGTCAATTTAATGTCATATGAATTATTTTTTTAATTGTCAGCAACCTAGCATATCTTACACATAATGGCTATATTACCAACTCATTGGCAACCTAGACCCTATTGCTATTTACCAACTAGTTTTAATCAAAATTATATTTTTACACAAATTATTATTTATGTATAAAAACTTAGGTTCTATAAAATATTCAATACAAAAATATTTTGTAAAATTTTAATATGTAACTAAATCATAAATTTGTCAACATTTGTTATGCAATATGTATGACTACTTGTACAAGCTAATTGAATTTTTCATATAGTATCATTTAGTAGTTTGAATAGCTTATATTTAATTTTCTATCAGATTCTTAACATTTTAAAATACGTTTTAGTGTAACTGTAACAATTTTTTTAATTAACTTGAATTATGTTTATCCCCTTTATGTTAATTATTTAAAATATCCAAGTAAATAGTATTAAACAAATTTATTGGAAACATTTTTTAGTTTTCTAATCCAGTTAGATTATTAAATTAAGATGGGGAGAGCTAAATGTAGGCATTCTAATTTTCTGGTAACCAGATTTTTTAAGGGATTTTTGGTCAACTTGAGGAGAATTTTAATAATTCCGTATTATTTTTTGTTGACTAGTATGTTTACAAGTTATGCATTTAATTGTATAACTTGATATGGGTAGGTAGACCTGTTGTACTGACTATAATAATACAGCTTTCTTAAGTTTATATTTATTAGTTTTCAGTTCTACATTACCACTTTATTTAATTGTATGCCAATATCTTAAGATTACAAATTCTATTTCAGTTATGTCAAGACGTCGGTCTGGTAGTGTTTCTGATTGCAAAGTTTATGTTGGTGATCTTCCTCGAGATGCTTCAGAAAGGGAAGTTGAAAAGGTTTTTAAATCAATAGGTACACTAAGAAATGTTTGGATTGCACGAAACCCTCCTGGATTTGGCTTTGTTGAATTTGAAGATCCTAGGGATGCAGAAGATGCAATCCGTGAACTTGATGGAACGTAAGTGCCTATGATTTTTTTTCTTTTAAATTATGTTAACATTTTTTTATTCTATTTTTTTTTTAAATAGAGTTATTTGTGGAGTTCGTGCTCGTGTAGAAGCCAGTAGTGGTAAATCACGCCCAAAACCATGGATTCGTGGTCGTGATGGTGGCAGAGATGATCGAGGTAGTGGGGGCAGAGGACGTGGATTTGATCCAAATGATCGTTGTTATGAATGTGGAGAAAGAGGTCATTATGCATATGACTGTCGCCGTCGTAATGGAGGAGGTGGAGGAGGAGGTCGCCGAAGATCGAGGTAAGTTAGCTAGTGTTTATATTATCGTTTTAATGTGCTGAACGTTTCTAAGTCTAGTTAAAATTACTCAACTTCCTTATTATCATTGCACATCATGTATTTAATTCTTATTATTTAAGATAAAGGTAAATAGAATTATAAGATGGAGAAATTACTAATTTGTTTTTATTTTTAAGTATGTATGTATGACCTAATTTTCCAATTTTGCAACACTTTGTAATTTTTCACAGTAACTGCAAATGTAAATTATAGTTTGTTTCCAGTATTAAGTTGAAATATATATTTAAAAACCAATTCAATTACTATTTATTACAAGCTTAGCTTTAATCCTGCTGTAAGTTTACTCATCTAATACTTCTTTGTCGCGTGTTTCCAGTTACTCTTGACTCTACACTCGTCAGTGTTTAAGTACGAAGAGTCTTCAAAACTTCATGAGATCTTACTACAATTTCACATCTATTTAGCAAACACCACTGAAATTGCGCCTTCACCTGAACGCTTCAGTACAACAAAAATGATAGTTAAACATTTCCGGTCACATTTCACAAATCGTCTGATCACGATTTCTCCCCAAAGTCGCCTTCATAAAATTGAAACAAATCATTCCAAATAGCAGATGATTCGTACTTCTGTTGGGGTCGACATCTGTAACTTCTAAAATCAACTTAAGATGTAATGAGTACTTTATACTTCGTAATCTGAAAGACGAGAGATGAGAAAGGCAGCATAGTGAGCACTACATTCTGCCGCTTGTAAGTAAATTATAGTTATGAGTTTAAAAAGCAATCAGGTACTGGTATTACTGCTTTACAATCACGTATTTTTCACCAGTTTCATTGCTTATATTGAATTTTTAAAATTCTTCCATTTTATTTAAAATATTTATTTCATGGTCTTCGGATAAATATTAATATGTATCGAGTATTTCGAAATTTGTCAGTTATTTATTTCATTTTATTTATTCATTCGACCTTTCAATCTATTGAATGTAATTTGTAATTGTCATCTGAGACGATGATACCGATTTTATAGATATTTTTGTTTTACAGCTTTGTTTTAAATGTAATTATTGTTCATTTCATATTTTTTGTCAATAATTACTGATTTTATTTTTACAGGTCAAGGTCTCGTTCTAGATCACGGTCTTACCGCAAGAAAAGTTATTCTCGTAGTCGAAGTGTCAGTCGGTAAGCTAATACTAGTGTTTATAAAAAAATTCTTACCTATTATCATATGCATGTTTATGCCTATTTCCTATATTATTTAAACTAATGTAAACGGCTTTAATTTATTTTTTCCTTTCGCCCAAAATCATACTAAGTCACTTTCTTCCGAGTTATACATGTTGCTAATTAATTTATTGTGATTTATTTTAGTCACCGCTCTGCATCAAAAGGATCACGATCTCGAAGGTAATTTTGTATACTAATTTCACTATTAAATTTTATTAATCTTTTAATTTAATTGATATATTGTTCTTTCTTTCAGCGTATCACGAACGCGTAATGGAGACTAAATGGTTACAGTGACTTGTTTTTTAAAAAATATTGTTTGTGTAAGATACAAATGTGTTCATATACTATTACGATTGTGTTTCCTGTACTACAATATTTATGTGGACGTATTTGCTGTTCAGTTTATTTTAACCTTCTTGATGTTCTGTCATCGGTTTCAGCGCAAAGAAATTCCATTTAATATATTATTGTAAACCTCTTAATTAGTTCCGTATTTATTGTGTATACTATTGTCTGAACTGATCTCTTATATAAAAAGTTAAACAAAGCAATCTTGATTTACTTTGTTCCAAATTGTCAATTTAGAAATGTCATAAAAAATTTATTACAATTTGATATGTCGCTTCATTGTCTGAAATATAGCTAAATTGTTTTTGGCATTTTAAGAACTGAGACGATTCGCATTAATTAAATAACTAATATCAATATTTTTTGGGGGGTTTAGAATGTTTATTAATTTGCGTAAAATTACCTTTTATATCGATATCATAAATGATACATTTTTTCATGGTTTGATTAACTTATATAATTATTTAAAAACTAATTATACATTAGTTTCAACTCAATGGTTATTTGTGCAGTTTAATACTACTCTTCGTCTCCCCAAAAGCTTTTTCGAAATATTTATTTAAGAAATAATAGAAGTGAAGCAGTTTTTGATACAAATGTTATTTATTGTACTTTACTTAATTTGCTAAAATATCCAATAAAACGGATGGGGCATTGTCTAAAATGTTCTGTAAAAATACATGATTCAAACATTTCTTAATATCCATAAGCTATATGCCAGGAAATTCTGAAATCTAAAATTCCTCGCGACCTCTGATTTGTAGCCTCGCTCGCCATTAAGTTTCTTTCCCGGATTTTTTAGACACCCAATTTCGACCCCTGTCTATGTTTATTACTTGCATTTATTTTTTCTAAACAATAATTTTCAAATATTCTAGGAGATTCGTTTTACGAGCTTAATTCCCAGATTATTTGAAAATTCTTGTGTAACAAAAAAATGAATGCAGTTGAAAACGGGGACACGTATTACTATTTTACCGTCGTAGACTGATTGCGTTCTTCAAATTTATCCAATATTGATCGGACGAATTGGGATGGTGTTAATTCGTATTAAAATATATTATACCAAGATGTCATAGTCGAACCATACAACAATAGTATTTTAAACGTACGAATAACGTATGTTAGCGATAATTGGGGTCGATATCAGCTGTTAATCATTTGGGTCATATTTAGTACAGTTTTTATATTTCTTTATTGAATATTTATATTTACGCTTAAAAAATACTATTTATGTAGTATATTGTATTTACACTAATAAGTTATTTTGTAAAATATATTATGAGGATATACTTTAAACAATTATATAGTATTTCACGCGCGGCCCTGTATATTATTGAAACTTTTAGACTTTTGGTTTTACGATACGTAAATGTTATAATACTACCTAATTACTAATCGAATAAATAATAATTTCAGTTTTATATTATTCCTGAAATAAAAATATTATTTTGATACACTTTACAGATTTGTGTGTATATCATAACCTTATTTTATATCTATAATATAGCTAGGCTACGTGTTATAGTCATAATCTCATGAAATGTTTTTTTATTTCTATAACCCATAAATTTTCTATACGATAGTTTTACTAATTTCCTAACTACCAATTCAGATAATAAACCCTCTACAGTAAATTTACATACAAAAAGATTAACAAATTTGTTTTCAAAAATCACTCATTATGATTTTAGTTTATACATTTGAATTAAATAAAAATTTTAGTTTAAAACCATGTAGGATACTTTATGTAACAAAGAGTTACATTGCATAAGATATGGTTTATAAAAAAATATCGCATAGATAATAAATAATGGCCTTTTAGTCAATATTACATATTTTTGAAATATCCCCATTCATACGCCAAATATTAAATAACTATTTATAATACAAATTTTCTATATAAATGTATTACTCAATATATGTTTAAGTAGAATACTAATATATAGAAAATTTATTCCTTGTACAAATTATATGAATTATTATAACACATGATAAAAATCATTGTATACACGACATAAATTTTTTAAGTTATAGTCTGTGGTGCAACACGAAAACATTGGATACGATTTGTTTAGATTTATGGGAAGTTCAATATTTGATCCAATTCAATTTCTATAGACAACACGAAATACTTATTTGCTACTGCAATGTGTATAATGCTGGCTTTATATTGTCTAGCTGTCTCTCTATTAATATTGGCTAAGTCTTGCAAAAATCATAAAATTAAGAATACATACTATGAATTATAAATAATAAAGGAGAAAAAAAAGTCTGATAATTAAAACTTCAATATAATTAAAATGAATTATAAATACTTATGAAATTAATACTATGTAAGGGCTGTGGGAAGTGTCCGGTGTACAATTTAGGGACGTCCGGTTGCATATTTAATATAGGAAGGCACTGTCTGGATTATGTTGTAATCATTTAGTGGTTATGTTAAGACAGGGTTAATTATCAACGGTCAACACTAAGTTAAAAAATGTTGAATTTGATCATTACTTAATAAAAACCACTCCACGTTTATTAACTGATGAGTTAGTACTTTTTACTTTTATTATAACCAAAAGTCCTTTTGTTTTGTATGGACTTAAATACTACATAATGGTTCCACAGAATTATCAAACTGATATAATATATCCTCGAAGCGCTATGGAAGACACTTCTATATATATATATAACATTTAAAAAAAGTCACTATATTTGAATCAGAATAAACAAAATTAAAATTTATAATATCTCAAAATTGGGCAATATGTCAATTTATAAAATATTGTCTTTATAGTTAATGATAAATTACGTAATAATACATCAATATACTGTAAGCGTATAATGCCTAAAAAGTACATTTCAAATAAAATAATCACATTAAAGTAGTATTTATAAAATGCGGAAAAGTAATGTATTGTGTATCATTCAAAAACTTGATGACAACTATAATATCATGATTATTTTACTTACAAATAAGCTCGTAACTACTTTAAGAAGTTAATAAAACAAAATAAATTATTTCGATTTGGTCAGAAAATTAACAATTATTCAATATCATTCAATGTCGGATTAAAATTATGTCCAAATGTAAGGTTAATAGTTTTACAATTTCGGTTTAAGCTCAAGAAATATAAATTAAAAATAATTTCAAAAGCCGTGAAAATCATTCCCCCAAATGCGCAGTGTACATTGTTATCACATATTTGTACAACTTGATTGTCTAAATAAAGAATATCCCTAATAGTAAGTGGCACACACATTCACTCTGTGTTCCATAAAATATTCCCCTGAAGTTTCGGTCTCTCAGGAAGTTCCCCACCGGCGTTCTTACACTTGTTCTCCAACAGGATGCAGTAATCATGCAGAACACTGACATCACCCTGCGCTGCCTCCAGATCAGCTTCCATCTCAACTAACTGCTTTTTAACTCTGTGGAGCTCCTTCTTGGTTTCTTCGCGGACAGATATTATCACAGCTGTAACGGAAACAGAAATAATGAAAATATATAGTTATCAACCGCAAACACAAAGGACAACACAATGGACCAACAACAAAGTTTCGTTTCTTCATTTACCATTAACAATGCGAACCATCTTCCAAAGTCGCAGGATAATCAACATTTCCGCCATCGTGGGAGGAATATGAATAACAGTTAGAACAACATCGAGGACGAAACTGATAATGATGACCACACCGTCGAATATCTCCAACTTTCGTTTGAAGAAGGCCTTACCATGTGCAAAGATTTTAACTATCAATTCCAACATAAACAGTGAAAGCACTGCCAGACTGATGTAGTGAAGAATTTCGGTGATGTGTTTTTTGGTTTTGTCCTGAAATATAAAAAAAATAATAAAAACGGTATTTTTAAGTAATTAATTGTAATAATTAATAAATTGAAAATTATCGCGTAAACATTTAGCTAATAATGTCAGCTTAAAAACGGAATGGATGCTCAGGTAAGCCTAAATAAGAACCTTTTAGTAAATATAATAAACGTTATTCTTCTCTTTTGAAAAAAGTATTCAAGTGAACTGATATAAAAAAACTGCTGATAGAAATAGTTATCGATTAAATGTATAAATGGATTTATATAGATAAACAAGTACTTAGATAAAAATCGTACTTTAAACTCAGTTAATGATTGAAATACATGCATGTAACTCTTGTAAGAAATTATACAGTTTAGTAATCTTTGCTTTTAACCCTATATTCCTACTGGACACGGTATTTTTTACCACAAAATGTTTAATAACTTCAAAAACTGGATACAAAATACAAAGCAACATTTACTATATATTTTTTCTATACAAATAGAGTACAATTCGTTTTTATACCTACACCTTATCTATCAGATACAGCACGCCACTTTTGCAAACAAGTGACAAATTTTTAGTATTTTTCAAAATCGAAATTTTTTTTAAAATGGAAATAAAAAAATAATAATTATGTATAAAGGCAGGCCGTATCATTAAAAACCAGCAGCGTTTGTAATTGTTTTACAAGTTTAGGTTATTAATAATTCTAAGCATAAAATAATAACACAATTAATTGCAACTGAGAATGTTTATATAAATAAACGAAAAAGTCTAAACATCATTTTCATCGTTTCCAATTATCTTTCTCATGCTCCATGGCTTTTTGAAGAGCTGATGTCATCCGTTCAGCAGTAAAATTTGGCACATTAGAAATTAGAAATGCCCTCGATTGAGTTCAAATGTGTTCTTTGGGCTTCCAGTCTTGGGAATATGTACCTATCGCACAAGTTTACATCAGGTGAGTATCCGCGTGTCTCAAAAGGCGAAGATTTTCCCCTTCTAGATTGTTCATCAGGTTGTTTCGTCTTAATTTTCAATTAAGAAATAAAGTCTATATTTAGTACACTCCATACCAAAATATTCTGCTGCACACTTCGCAAATTACAAAATTAATAAATGATTGATTTCTAATTGAAATGCCAGTGCTAAATAGAAATCCACAAATTAATAGATATATCCGCTAATTGAAAATGACAAACGCTAGTTTTTAATGATACAGCCTATATTTAAAAAGTAGCTAAATATAGTTAGTTATAAATAAAGGTAATAAAACTTCGATGCTGAATAAATAAATATAAATACAATAATTATAAAACTCGCGTAAAATGAGTTGGAAATAAATCCGCAAATGATATGTCAATTAGTTTCATTCTTAAACTATGAACTGCTCAAGAAATAAAACAAAGATTTCTAATTTTCTATACCATCATTTGAAATAACATTCAAATTGGATTAAGATAACACATCTGACTTATAACGTGGCAACAAATACCGAGACTGGTATATAACGTTGCCAAAAAAGGTTGGTATCAATAGTGTAAATGTATAGCTTCACAGTTTTTTCAGAATACCGACTTACATGATCAATCAGGGTGGATACAACAACAATGATAAAGTCAAACAAGACCATAGCGATAATGAGAATGTGGAACCAACGATGTTCCATGTAATGGACCAAACGAAGACGGAAAAAGTAGATAGAACTTCTGTTTTCTCGGGGTTCCTCAACCAGGTCGTCATCATGCATATCTGCATGGTTGCCTGGAGTCATCTAAAAATAATATACAAATTTACAGTCTCATTAAAAACAGAAATATAATCGGCAGTTAATAAATCTGTAAATGAAAATAATTAATTTTCAATAAATTTAAACTTTGTAAGATCTTAGAAGACCTGCTAGTTATTTGAAAGTTACCTGAGATCTAACCCAAGAAATCCAATTTGGAAGTCGTGCGCCATAAATGTTACAATTTTTTATGGAAAATTCATATATCTCTCATAACCTTTTACTGACGTGATTCAGATATAATTCAGATAAAATTCAGGTATAAAATAAGGATATGTTTGAAAATAAGAATCGAAATAAGTTGCAGTTGTTGATAATATAAGTGCATATTAAAAATGGGAATCGAAATAGAAACCGATATAAACAAGCTAGAATATCAAAACAAGATAAATACGGAAGTTATGTTCAATGTCACATTTTTTTTCTAAAACAGTAGAATTAGCCTATATATCCAACATTCGGTTTTATCAAATGACCCGATTTCGCCCCTATCTATTATATATTAATCGAGGTTGCCTATATCAAGGTGTTTTGTCCGGCCAACTATTTGTTCGTCTACATCCAAGTTTTGAATCTTCATTTGTAATTTCTCGTCTTTAGCACAATTTCACGATATCTATAAATAGTAAAGGGAAATAAGTTTATCGATCTAGTCGAGAGACTGTGCCTGAAAGGTTTCGACTACGATAAGAACCCACTGTTCCTCCCCAGCAACTTACTATTATAAGAAAAGCCATTGCAATGGTGAATTATCTGAAAAGTTTTGTCTAATCCATTGACAGTGAGGGAACCATGCTTGGTACACTGGAGTGGGTTGAGACCTCGATCCATTGACGTACTTTTAGCCAAGAAGTGTTAAAGCTCAATTCTCTCATACTTTCAGCGCAAATAGTTTTGTATTCACTCATTATATTATTAAGTTAATTCCAATGTTATAATTTTTCATAAGAAATACTGGTTTAATTAACAATTGTGTTGCATAAATATACTACACATGATAAATATAGTTTTTCTCACAAAAACGTCAAGTTTTCCTATATCGAATATTGCTCTATTCCATATCAAGGTTCTTTTCTGGCCCTTCAGACTTAGATAAAGGCGTTTTGTATACATTTTTACATTAAACTTTATCAATCCATTGTTATCTAAGAATCTAAAAGTGCCCAATAAAATTAAAGTCGTTAAGTGGGCACTTTTTTAAAATATCTATTAACATTTATGAATGTTTACTATGGTAGATATCTAACACAGAACTAATAACAATGCGTTATTGTATTTAAAATTCGTACAAATTGTTCGTTCGCTAACGCGACTCAATTGTTGTACTCATTTTTCATACAATAACTCTACCTTGTAAGCTCTATGTACAATGAACAGCCCTCTTAACTGAACACACTCGATTAATAATACCCACACAATAAAGTACATATTATAGCTAATTACTGTTATTTTCAATATATAATATATACACACACCCAAAATCACGATCAGAGATACTCTGTAATCTTCAATGTATTGGCACTAATCGATAATATTTAAAGTGAATTGAATATATACATCGGAAGATTTATATCATATCTATATGGAATACATTAAATTTAAAAATATGTGTAGACAACAATATTAAGACAAGAATATCTAATATAACTAGGGGGGGTGTAGAGTCGATACTCGACTCTTTTCTCTTCTTTTTATTGTGACATTCTTTTAGCCTGGTTAAAATTGCACATTTTTTTGTCGCAAAAATCATTGAAATCGGTCGAAAACTAACAAACTAATAACTAAAAACTGTCAATTGTATTTCTAGTGTATAAGCTATATTATATATGCTGTATTTTGATTGACATCTTCAGGTAACACATTAACAATATCATATTATATGTGTGATTAATCTACAAAAATATTTAAATAACTATTCTTTTCTGAATAATTTAAATAGTCCCTTTTAAATATATGCATTAACGTAGATACAATAATATGTAAACACACATTGAAGCAGCAATGTAACAGGAAAAAAGCGACTGTAATCTGTTATCATATGATTATTTTTTTACTAACACACAAAGAACACAGTTAGCTAAGTTAACTGAATTTGCGATTTAAAGGTGGCTTAGTAATCAATATTTGTCAAGCATCTCTTTTCCGTGGTCTGACCTGATGCTATAATAAAAGTAGCATATTTAACTTTATAGAAGACAACAACGAAAGAGTGTTGTAGCAAACATATATTTACTAGAAAAATATAAAGCACCAAAGATTCCCCGCTATAAATTCCCCAAATAACTAATGTACTAATGGTTTGTACAGAATCATTTAAGCAGTATGCATTCAATATTAATAAAAATTATATTAAAATATTTAGCTAATAAATATTTCTGTATTACAATTTGTTAATTTTCAAAGGTACAAATATTGTTGGAATGAAGGATTGATAAGATTTTATGAACCACAATGTTTGATATTTCTTATAACGCTGTGTATGAAGGTTAATCAATTTACTCAGATTATAATAAAAGAGCTGCCACGTCTTAAATGTTAAATCCCAGAAATGTATGAAGCATATATAAAGGTAAACATCACACTGTAGACTAGATATCTTATTATTTTCATATGTCGCCTTTTCCTCAACGAGTTTGATTAGCATAGCGGATAAAAAACGGAAAATAACAAGTATAAATTTTTAATTTTGGACATATAGAAAAAGATAAAAAAACAATTGTAATATAACAGACAAATTGAAAAAATATTCCATTCGTTCAATTATGACAAGACAAGTTCATTGAGTTTTTTTTGTTATATAACGTTAAATACAAAGGTTAAAAAAAATCAGGCGAGTCTATCTTTGTTTGTCCAATGTTAAATATATTTTTGAATCAATTGTTGCTGATGTAATTGTTTTCTTTCCAATCCTAAGAATCTTTATAGTCACACATTCCAAAAGTTGAGGCTCAGTTTTTATTCAAAGTGATAAGAAGTTTCTTGAGCCAACAAATACTATATATATATTGCGCTAGCGACAGGAATTATTTAAAATTATACATTTATAATTTATTTTTAGTATTTAATAATGACGACAAATCTGGTTATAGATAAAATAAACCACTCTAAATCTCAAGATTATTCTTTTTAAAATTTATTAAAAAAGTGCATTATGACGACTGTACTGCACGTTAAAAAATGTTAATTCACAATTGTAGTCACTATATATAAAAAATTGTGCAGGATATATTTCTTAAATTGTAGCTTGTCATCAACTATATATTGTAATTTATCTACAGGGTTGATGTAAAGTTTGGAGACGCGGTGTGAGTTGAAAAATTCGCAGTTCACCTAATAATTGTAGAACTATAAGTATATACATATACAAACTAGAAAATCTTTGTAAATAAAGACGCTTATTGATTTTTTTGTACATTGATGTTGCATATATGTAAATTATATCGAATATAATTACAATAAAAAAGTAATAATAATAATTACATTTTGGTCCATTTAAAAGAATAATCCTGATCATTAATTCATATTAATATTATTTCAATAACTATTAAACCTCGAAGTATAAACTAAATTTTATACAAACAATATGTCAACTCGGAAAATGAACCGATACTATATATATATTTAGTAACTAACATATTGCAAATACTAATTTTCCTCAATAAATATGAATAATGATGCATCAAAAATATAAACAAAAGTATCAATTACATTTTGTCGAGTATTATACAACCAGAAAAGATTTGCATTCATTATTGGAAGGATGCATCTGTCACTTGTAAACATCATTTATAATGAGATCCCTACCACAATGATGATCATTAAGTCAGTTTTTATCAACTTTTCGATCCTTCCAATATTATCATGATAACATTTAAATAGTTCGCGATAATCGTAAATGATAAATTTAGTTAAAAAAGTCAAAAATGTGCGATCGAAATTAGACACACACGACAATATACACAATCAATCCATAGCCTTAAAAATAACATGTCAAGTTACAAAACTAGTAGAACGCCAATGTAACTGAAATTTAATACAAGTCAAAACATAACGTCAAAACGATGAAATAAAAGACATTTCAGGCCAATGGTATGATACTAATAATTATTTTTATATAAATAAAAAAACGATTTTAAACGTATAAATTTTCATTATTCTTGCATTAAAAATAAGGAGTGACCTGTTATCTTTTTCAAAACTTTGAAACAATTGAACGATACTTACTTCACAATATGGTAACTCATTCTTTTCGACTTCAGATGGTTCCATAGCATTTAAGATGCAGAATAGTTGCAAACGTTAATCTGAAATAAAGATATAAGAAAAATATTTCGAAATAAATAAATTTTATTGACCATGATTTTAGACAAAGAACGGACCGGAATTCTTCAAATATTTAAAAGAATATTAGAAATATAACATAAACTCTTACAAAATAAAAGTTGGTGCAATTAGAAATACAAAAGATATCATTTTTAAATAACAATTACAACTTTTATATAATGCTTCAAATACAAAACTGTTAAAATAAAAATTAAAACTGGTTGCCAACATAGATTTTCAAATTGATGAAGCCTAGAATGAATGTCTATTAAAGTGATCATAATCAATGATTCACAAAGGTATGAATCACTGTGATTACCAAATTTTAAAAATAACAATATTATTTAAAACAGAAACAATTCATACTTTTATTTTTGTAATGTAGAATACACATTTAACCCTTCATGGACTAATGGGAAAGGGTGACTACCCCCCATATCAAAAGCTCTTCAAAAAATTTCTTCAAAAGCATATCAAAAGCTCTTCAAAAACAACCTGTCTTATTGAGCTACAATTTGGAGTCATTGCCCCAAAGTTTCTTGCAGACCTTATGAGATTATTAATTTTTATCCTACACTTTAAAAGTCACACCAGTCGCTTTTAAAAATTAAAAAATTTCACAATTGGTTTTTTCTAAGCCTATTAAAAATATTTAGATTCAAAACTTCAATTAATAAAAATGAGTAGCATAGGGTTCATATGCAATTTGAAAAATTTAATTCTAATCTTTATTAGAGCCATTTCATAGACTATTTGTCAATAATTATGGGTAATTTGACTGTAATTATATATGTATATCTCAGGAAAGAGTCTCTAAACTCTTTATATAAATTATAAATATAATTGTAAACTTTTAAAATTATATACATGTCAAAAGTCTATTTTTTTCAAACATGGCTGTTTACCCAGAATTTTCCAGTCTGAAAAAGTTTTTAAAAATCCAGACTTCTCAAGATTCCATATGAACTCTGGTAGTAGGTGGCCATGGTACACATACATATTAGACAACTATTTAAAAGAATTAATAACATAATTAGTGATCAATTAACAGGCTTATTAACCTAAGAATTATCAGTATCCTAATTTTGATTTTTTATGCAGTATTAATGTTGTAAAAAATTATTTACTTTAGTTCACTACTGTTGCTAAAACTTTCCATATACCATAAAATCCTATTTTTTTCTTCAGTGATACAGGATCTGTCTGGCCTATTTTTTAATTTGGCATATTTTAACCCTTTCAAGTTAAAAAAAATATTTAAAAATTATATTTTCAATAAACAGGTAAAAACTGTATTTCAAAATTTAAAGGACCACAATAGTATGTATTAGACATGGAAAAGTTTATAAATGTTCATCACAGCACTCTGTGTTACTGGTTAGGGTAGTCTTTGAAGCATGTGGAACAGAGCACAGGTTTGTCTGGACATCCATTACTAAATAGATAGGTGTTAGTCCTGACATCAAATTTTTTACATTGACAGCACTGTCTTCTGGGTCTATGAACTTTGCCCATAGGGGGAATGCATCTGGCAGGTGGTAGAGTTGATTTGGTGGTTGGGGAGGTGCAACAGCATGAAGCTCTCTGCCTCTGGTAGGCTCAGATTTTACTTGTGTAAAGTGGGCAATTGCCTGTTTTGTGCAAATTACGCAGAGAGGTGCTGGTCAGTCAGGTCAACCCTGCCCATGTTGTGGTTATAAGTCTTGATTTACTCAAGCTTCTGATAGACAAGAGGACCTTGCCCCTTAAGATGCCTTATCTTTTGAACTGAGTTATTATCATCACCAGTAGTTAGCAGATAGACATCCTTGTGATCAGTGAACTTGATGGCCAGGACTGGGCCCAGCAGGTCAGCATTTTGAAGAGCAGGTGAAATTCCTTGGTTCTTTCAAACTGTACCTCACACATATGTCTTCCTAGTATATAGAAATTCCAATAGATGCAACTGGTGTACCAATTGTCTAAAGTCACACAGTACTACTTGCAGGTCTGCCTTACTCAAAAGATATACAACCACCAACTCACTTTTACTTAGCTCCTCAACACCAGGCTCATTGCATATCAAGTTTGTTGCACCTCCATAGTAGATTTCCGCTGCTACCATGTAGCCCAAAGAATCACAAAGGATAAAAATTTGGATACTAAAATGTGATTGCTTTGTCCTAAAAACAAGGATTCATCTAGTGACAGAGTTTGACTGGGCAGGAAACTCTGGTTATCTCCATGACCAACTCATCCAGTTGATGAATTCTTGTGTTTTGGTTACCAAATACAATTGTGTGAGGATCGGAGAAGCAAATAAACTTGTGAATTCTCTTATAGATATTTTGTGACATGACAGATGCAAAATAGGGAGTGGCTAGTAAGGGTACAGTTGACCAATAAGAGTCAATTGAATCTTTCTTTACTAGGGCATGCATAAAGTCAGTCCAAAGTACTTTTTCATGGTTAGGACATCAACTTCACTGATTTGAAACATGGTTTCATCCTTCAATAATGCCTCAGCAGCAGTTATGTGAAACTTAGCAATAAGAATCAAGATAGAGTAATTATTTGGGTAAATTAGTTGTATATCATTGTGTAGGTACAGTTATATAGCTGTAAAGCATTTTTGGTGGTATCCTTTGCAGCCATAATACTGTAAACACATAACTATGTTAAGTATCTATAACTCAGACAGGCACCTCGGAGCATCTTGAAGGCTGGGGGAGGGGGGGGGGGCAGGCTTGATATAGGGGCCCCCATTACCAAATCACAGTTTTACATTTTTATATAAATTAAAAAACATTGTTTTTTTAGCACAAACTCTATAATGTGTTCACATGATAAAACTAGTACAGGCTATATATAACATACAGGGTGAGTCAGAAGTAACTGTTGAAAATTGTATGAATAGATAATTATAAATATAGAAATGATATCATTACAGCTTTGCATTTAGCTTTCTATAAATATAAATGAATTTATATGCATTACATATTCAACTTTATATGACATATGATGTTTATGATTGTAATTGTCTGATTTGAATATAATTGATTGTGGTTTAAATGATTATTTAGTTCGTATTCTGAAAACAGCAGAAAACATGCCACACTGTATTACTTTAGGACAACAAATATTTTGCATTAAGAAATATTATTCTACCAATATTATCAGCACTGTTTGCACAAATTTTGAAAATGAATTTAGTAAGTCCATAAGATGCACACAGTTAACAAGCTGGTGAAGAAATTTGAATTAACAGGTATAATGTCAATAAACCAAGACCTGGTCACTCATCCTCTACCAACAGTGAAATGAATTAAGTAGCAGTTAGTGAAACATTATGACAAAATCCTTGACAATCGACATGAAAATTATCAGGCGAATTTGACATTTCACAGAGCAGCATTGTCTGTATAATTAAGAAGCTTGGTCTAAAGGTCTGGCACCTGCTTCTGTTGCAATAACTCCATGAAGATGATTTTGATTGACAAGTGCAGTTTTGTGAGGAATTTGATGTGTTATTTAATTACAGACATGTCATTTGGACTGATGAGACGGCCAAGTAAACAGACACAACCTGAAAGTCCAGACCTGTCTCCTCTTGATTATGGGTTGTGGGGAATCATGAAAGAGAAAGTTTTTTCTCAGCATGTGCAGACTCTACAACAGTTGCAAGATTTAATTGTGGTTGCATTTAGATCCTTTGATAGTGATCTATGTTCAAAAATTTGTCATCCTTTTCCTCAAAGAATTTGTCAGTCTATGGAGTAAGTGGGAGGACATTTTGAAAATAAGAGATCATAAATATAGCTGAATTATTTATGTATTCCGTTTGGTTATTATGTTTGTTCACACTGTTATTTTTACGTTTACAAGTTGTAAATATATTTCTATTCATACAATTTTTGATGGTTACTTCTGACTCCCCTCTGCAAAAACATAGTCTGGCTATATATAAAGTACAAGTATTATTTTAACTTTAGTAAGCTACTACAGAAAATAAACTAATAAGTAATTGAGTTATCTGAAATCTGACTATTTGCACTGTATGAATATTACATGAATGCATAAAATATGCAAAGTTGCATACACATTTCTCATTTCATTTTTAATAAAAAGTGAAATTAGCTAATATTTACTTTAAATTTGGGTTGTGTGTCTACATAGAGAAATATGTAAATTAGAATAATTCACTCTAGCACAGGGAATAATAGACACAGGACCGGTTTCGACCTTGTGTGCTAGTGACATTATTTTCCATAATAAATCGAATGTATATGTACCTACACATAAGAATTATGGGATTTAAATACTTAGTCAGTTTCAGTCTGTCTAACACATTCCTATGTCTACCATATACCTCTACCAATATTTTATATTTTCCCTGTGATTGATCTGGAAAAAACTGGGGGGCAGGTGCCCCTCCTGCTATGAGGTGGCTGTGAGATATGAGTCCTGGACTGGAAGGGGTAAATGCAATGAAATTTAACTAATATAATTGTTAAAAATGTTGTATGAATTTATTCAAAATGCTTCATTTCCAGAAACCATTTTATTTTTGTGAGAAAATCTCCTTCATTTACTTCAGTGAAGAGAGAAAGCAATTTGTTTATAAAATTAAAGGTGTGATTACCCTAATTTATTCTAAGGATAAATTCTATGTAATGTAAATTTTCTAATTGTTGTAAATATACATTTCCCTTTTGCTATTATTAAAATATTATCAGTCATAATACCCTTAGATATGAATTACAAAAGCATGTAATGTATAATTTTTGTATTTTTTTAATAAAAATTTTTAACAATTTTAGTAAAACAATTCAAATTGTAAAGAAATGACACCAAAAGTAAAAAATTATTCAAAAAATAAAATTTTTATATGGAATATATATTATTCCGCAAATTTAGATTCAGATTTATTTATTAGGACCATTTATTAAGGTCATGTTCTTAGTAGATGGGTATCTCTAGACATATTTTAAAATTTTAATGTTACCGGGTTCAAAAGTAAATATCAGAATGGTTTATCCAAACAAAAACCTTTTTATAGGAGAAACCATAGAATAATTATACATAGAGTTTCAACTCTTAATGATTCTGTATGCAGTTTAATACTACTCTTCGTCTACTCATAAACTTTTTCAAAATAATGATTTTAGAAATAATAGGAGTGAAACAAATTTTGTAATAAAACAGTTTTTGATACAAATATAATTACAGACAATTTATGTATCATAAAATTGCTTGATAATAGAAAGTTGCTCTAAAAAATGAATTTAATTAAAATATATAATACTACTCTTTGTCTATCCATTTTTGCAAACCCCATAGAAATACAATGATTTTCCATCGGAAAAAATTTCCAATGCAATGCATATGAAATCAATAAGAGTTGAAACTATATGTATATAATTACTCAATGGGAGAAACGATATTTTTAAATTCTATTTTCTCTGAGTACAATATAGATCAGACGTAATTGGGAAATTGGGAAGTGGATTTTTAATAGTATTTATAATAATTTTTATCAAATCTGTATCAAATCAATATTAAACAAATATTATTTTCGTCAGTCGCAATTAATTACTAGCTTTACAATGGCTTAAGATTTTACAGATTTTAAAGAATATATTAAGTACCTTGCCAGAATAGTAAGTTTTGAAATATTTAAAAGATCATAATCTAAGTTAGCATACGTAATTTTTGTAAGTGTCTACTTAGTCGCTTTCTAAACATGAGAAATTGTAAAACGCGCGTGCAATTACATTTTTTAATGGTTTGACGCGCGTTGTAAGTTAAGTAAGTATTTTTTACTCGGGCTGAAGAGATCCGATTGGTTTAATTCTTCTTTCAACGAAGAAATTTCTACATCTGTCCATGCTGATCCCATTGCTCTTGCATCTTATTGTCCTCTGGACCGCAAGCAAGATCGACAGATGAAGAAATCGATTTATTGGAAAAAGGTTTTTAAACATTCCGTAAACATTGGGCTAAAATCAAAGTTTACTATGTTTTCTCATTTCTCTCGGACCGCGGTAGACTTAAAAGACAAATGATGAAATTTGTCTCAATAGTCAATGTGTGACTCCAAAAGTGACATTTCAATATATTGACACTTTTAATATATCCTCTATCTTAGTTTACATGAACTTTTTTAGCATAACCTTATATAATTGAATTAGATCAATGTTCAGTATAAAATGATTCTATTCTATATTATCTTATTTGAATATTATTTACGGTATATATCTACTCCTCTATGTTATACATCATGCTTTTATATGATAATAGAATTATATTGTCATAAATTATGTTTGTTTCATACTTATACATCTAAATTTGCGATGAAAAACTTAACCCTAGATCAGTCAGACGTTTTTATTCCTCTAGAAAGGACAAAGAGGAGTAGAGGGGGTGGGGGTGTCCAAATTGAGGATAGAAACAACCACCAAAATTATTTTTTTGCAATAACTTCTTGGTCATGAAACCTATCGATTGGTATACATTTTTTTAAATTATGCTGTTTGTTATGCTGTAAAATATTAATAAGTAGTATAAATATGTTTTTTTAAAGATTTTTTATTATAACTTTCTTAATAAATAAGCCGTTTACATTTTATATTTTAAGGAAAACCAGATCCATATATAGTTGTGTTATATCATCCTTCGTGATATCTGATCAACAAAAATATAAAAAAGTGACTTGTAGATATTTCAACCCGTGATCTGGATCATAAAATAGAGTGATCCAGATCACATATCAATAAATATATGATGTTGTTGAAAATTTGGAATTCAATGTATAATTACTATTTAAGAAAGCATTTGTAATTTTGGACTAAATTTTACTCCAATGCACCAAAATAACGATTTTTAGTTTTGATCCAGATCAAAGTATATCAGATCCGGATCTTAGAGTAAATGTTATCTGAATTCAAATAAATTTAGGATTATAATACGTAACCACAATATAAATGTGTGTACCAAATTAAGAATCAATATAATATCTTTGAGAGTTAGAATCACAACTTTAATGATTCGAAATGCTGTTTTGATTATAGCGAGTCAAAAGTCGATAATAAATAATAATATAAAGGGTGGTCCAAAAAATGTTTTTATACATCATTCGAAAGCCCTTAAAAAGTTAGGCAGTTACTAAAAATTTCAGATTAATCCACCAACTCTGCATGCTAGAGCCATTAAAAAAATGTGAGTCAATTTGACCCCCCTTTAGTCTTTCTAGGGTTTAATGAAATCATAATCCTAAAATAAATAAAATAAAATAATGAATAAAATCTATATTGACTTTGTAAGCAAAGGCTTTTTCGATTTCACCAATTTTATCAATTTCATCAATTTTATCAATTTCAATGATTTTAACAATTTCATGATTTTAACAATTTCATTGATTTTATAATTTTGATTGATTTTATTGATTTATATTGATAAAATTCGGCAAAATCAATAAAATCAATAATAAACTTGAAAACAAACTGTCGGAAAGCCCAGACGTCCTCTACTGCACTTTCATTCAGAAAATTGATGTAAAAGATGGAAAATCGATAAAATCAAAAAAATCGATAAAATCAATTGATTCCTAATGAAATAATAATGAAATAGTATTGATTCCTAAAGGTTGTTTTAAAGGTAGTAAATGGAATTAGATTGGGAAATAAATGGAAATTAGTCTGGGAACATTTATATTACATAATTAATGAAAATGTCTTTTATTAACCGTGATAATGGCATCCCTGACGATCTAAAAGAATATATACAAATTATCGATTTTCAAAATTCAACGAAATCTTTACTCAGCACCTATTTCACGGTCGGTTAATATTATTTCAAGAACATTTTTTCTATACAGTCTTCAAACAAAATGCTAAAAACCTTGGCCTATAAATACATAAAGGAAGGGTAAAGGAAAAGCGCTGCGAGTCAATATTTGTTTAGTTTGTCAAATACGTCTGAATCGCGACTAACTGCAGTAAAATGATCTGCAAACACTTGTACCGATAGCGTCCGCATTACGTTGTATGGAGTACTATACTACATATTGTGCTAAAAATATTGTTTGATTATATATATATATTATTATTATAATAATGTTTTTTAAAAAATCTTTCTGAGTAATTACCATATTTTACCCTATAAACCAAATAATCGATTTCTATTGTTGGATCACAACCAAGAGGTCTAACATTAGCCATTGTTACCCGCTAAAATGAATCAATGACTTATAAAATTGATAACAACATTATTATTGTTTTCAATTCTATAAAAATTTTGAATAAATTATTTAAAATGATTTTTCCAAAATTAAAACTTTTGTTTTCCTTTTACACGTAATCTATTTCATCAATAAAATTTGTTGTTATGAGCAATTCCAAAATATATGTCTAATAGATTTCCGTTTTGTTAAAAACCACATGGTTTTAGGAGCCTCAACTGAAAAGCTAGACAAGATAGCTGAACTACATCAATGTCTTTTACCAACTATGATAATGGCATCTCTGACGATCTAAAAGATATAAAATTAACAATTTGTTCAACTCCGACGATTTAGACGACTCACGAGACAATATAAGAAATTGACAGAATTGAGATAGATCAAATGATTAACAGCAAGTCTAAATAACAAATGGAACAACACGGAAAACGTTTTAAACATTTTTTGGTGGATCAAAATTTATCAAATCAAATTGAAACTATGTCTGAAAATAACTTAAAGCCGATCCACTTAGGTTCAAGACGGATCATATTATTCCACATCGCTTTAGGTTGCATAAGAGCGGGTATTCAACGAAATCTTTTCTCAGCACCTATTTTACGGTCGGTTAATATTATTTTTGCTATGCATGTATCGAAAAGTAGTCATTTCATATTTATTGAAGAATTTGAAAAGTTTAACTTTTTAGTGCATGAACAACTTTTCATTGCATGGAGGAGAATACTTTTCAATGCATGGAGAATGGAATATAACCATAGAAATAAATCTATGAATATAATAATATATATAATAATATATATAATAATAATATATAATAATAATAATAATATATAATAACAATATATTTTATCGATTTTATAATGAACTCTTATTTTTCCAATACTTTTCAAATTAGTGCATATCTATACATTTATTATTTAAGTTTGTAAGTTTGATGAAAATTTAATATACATTGATTTATGCATAGCAAAAAAATACATTCACTCATTTAAATAGTACTTTTCAAATATCGTGAAAATAATTATTTATTGACTAACAGAATGATTATTTGATTTTATTACAACAATTTGTTGATATCAAACTTTTCCTACCGCAATAATATCATTTTATCATCGAACTGTTATTAAATAGACAGTGAAGAGTTAAACTTAATACTTATTTACAATATGCTATAATAGAAACAATGACAAAAGAAGGACAGATTTATCAGAATTCCGAATCAGTCTACATAACGGAAATAGAATTAGAAAAGGAGAAAACATTTATTGGAAGTTATTTGGGACATATATTAGGAGTTGCTACTACTGTATTTGCGGTAATTGGTGCAACCTTTATTTTTGCGGCAGCATCATCTACAGCTAAATCTACAGATAATAAAGTCTTACTTATTGTCGGTATCATTATATTAACATTATCATCTTTTCTTGGATTCGCAACATTTTTCGTTTGTAGCTACTTACGAAAAGTTGATGATGACAATTTTTTTAAACGCATATTAGGCCAATCTAACAATTGTGCTACAATTTCAGAAAATACACCTATTGTATTAAAAGATATTCCAATTCGAGTAAATTTACCGGCACAACGATATTAAAGTTTCACAATGGTAATGGGGTGACGCATCGTCAGATAATTGTTTCTTTATATTTATATAATATGTTTCATGGATGTATATCATATATGCCATATTCACAAATCGATAAATCCTATATAATAAAGTAATACAGGTATATATTTTCTGATTGATGAAGAAAAAAGTTGTTCTTATTTTTCTTATAATTAGGTGAATATAAAATTCTCATCGGATATTTGATAAAAAGAAAACAATAATGATATTATATTTTTAAAATTAATAATTGGATTAAGTACTTCTAAAATATTTTAAAATCAATTGTCGATATTTATTAAATATATACTTAAGCTCTTGAAATAAATAAGTAGTTAGTTATACTTGTTTAATAATGTGCCGGTAATGGGATAATTTTGTTTTATATTTTAAAAATATATTCGTAACTGAAATAAATTTGTTTTATGTGATATTTTAATATAATTTTATCTATTATAATATTTGCATGTCTTTTTAATCTATATAGTAACATTGTATTGGTAAAATAACGCTCTGAAATTAAACTAATAATTGTGAAATAGTACAATTAATTACATGTATAATATCATAGTATTCATAAAATAATTAGTTATTATAAAAGTTTTCCTTATACGTAAAAACCTTGACTACTATAAAATTCAAATTGCGATGCGAATTTTTCATGAAACCCAACTTTTGGTTTCACAGAGATATCGCAACGCAAAAAATCGCAAATTTTGCGTTGCGACAGCTTCATAAAACGACATTTCTCAACCATCGCAATTAAAATATTTGCGATTGCTCTTATGAGAGCTTCATGAAACCACCCCCTTGACTGCAATTTAATTAGTCATTTTTATACCCATTTTTAGCTCATAGAAATAGACTTTGTTATAATTTTGTTTTTCGTTTTGGAGGGAAGCGAAATAAGTAAATTTTTAAGGGTGAGCTATTAAGTATTTGTTAGATAAGAGATCTACAATAGTATCAATATTAACCATACAAGCGTGTCAACCGTACATACCACTGGTCCCAAAACTACCACTGTTATTAATCAATATTTTTTTATATATAACGTTATCTTTACTGTCCTCATATTGGACTCCTGTTTCCCTGTACTGTCCATCGATATTGTCTCCTGTACTAGGTTTACATCTATATACTTTTAAATCAAATATACGCTTATTATTACTCCATATAAAAAAAATAATTTTAACCAATGTTAACGTACAAAGTATATAATAATATTTGAACTTATGTATATAATACAGCATTATTTGAGTAAATTTTTAAAATTGATAGAGTAATAAAATTTTAAAACAATAAAAGATTAGAGACGTTCTACCCAATATAGATTTGCAGTTAAATGACTTTATTTATAAAATTATAGTATAAGGCGTGTCTTCCAGTATAAGTATCTTTTAGTTAAAATTTGTATTCATGATTATACTAAACTAGTAACCATCCTCACTTAGATTTTTTTGTAATATAGGTGCAATCGGAAAATTTTGTCGATTTTATGAATTATCATAAAATGTTTAGTCATATAATTAATGTAGAAAGCTCTTACAGTGAGATTTTAAATTTAATAATCCATAAAATCATCAAAAATCTACCTAAAAATCGGACAAGACTATCCAATAGCACCATATTCGATGAAAATAATTAACAGAAATATAAGTCAGTAGCGCATTTTTTTAAATAAATCAAATTTGTAAATGAAAATTATAAGAATTGGAAAAAAGTTTTATTTTTTAAAAATAGATATACAAGAATGTTGAACATACAATTTCTGACAATTAAGAAAATCTAGGTAAAAAAAAATATTTCAGCAACGCAACAAGCAAATAAGAAAACATCTTGTTACAAGAATCAAATATATATACAAGTTAAGGTATATTACCAAAAATAAACATTTATTTACATAGTATGATAGAAAATATGAGAACAAATAATAATTTATGAAACATATAAAAGTTATTGGCAAAGGTTTAAGATAACAAAAGAATTCTTCATTTGTATGAAAATTGTTTGAAATTATTATTGACATCAATACCCAACCATTCGAGGTACTTACTGATGAAGTCCACCACTGATTTTTGATTAAAACGTTCCGCGTCATCTAATGGAGTGTTGTTCCAACTGAAAAATGTGAACGATGACAAAAGTTAGATACGTCATAACTCTTTAGGGAACGTGGGATTATAACTATATCGTCAGAATAAAAAGTGTAAAGTAGTGAAATCACAATTTGTAGTCAAATATAATAATATAATTATCAAAAACATTTATTTTATAAAATCACTCCACTATAGATAAAAACTAATACAAAATGAATTAATATTCAAAATGAATTAATATTCATTTTTGATATCCTTCTTAAAAGATTCAATTTTAATGTTTAATTTGATTATCGCATGTTAGAAATGGAACCTCACCTCATCATTATTATAAATCGTGAATCTCACTCGTATACAAAACAACGAAAGAGGTTACATAACATTTCAACCCTTTTTCAGATGAATATGATAAATAAGTATACAGAGAAAACATCGCGCTCATTTACCGGTCCAGTGGAGTAGGATTCACTCGAACGACCTCCAGAAGGAAGCGAACAGACTCGAGGTGACCTTCAGCGGCCGCCACGTGTAGTGCGGTTCGATTATCGTAGTCCGATTTGTTCATGTCCGAGCCTCGCATGTAAACCCTGAAAATGGCAAAAGTGATTACTTCAAATATACGGACAATCAAATAAAAATATTATCAATGCCAAATCACCATCTCAAAGCTGTGACGTCATTCTGAAAGGCGGCGAAGATCATAAAGTATATTTCCCGCGATCGATGGTGATACTGCTTGTGACTGACGTCACGCTTGTTGCTGACGCCAATCAGATTGTCGTAGTTATGGTAACTGATCCTCTTCACGAGTTCCTGAAAGGTTTATCAGATGGAACAGAAATACTAGAACCCACTTATTTGAAAACATTTAATGTTGGACTATATAAACAGCTCTGCGAAGAGATTATTCCAGCAGAAGGCTATACCTCGGAGAATTGAAGTCCTCGTGCTGAAATCCCGAAGCTGTCGAGCTTTGGTGAGTAGAGGGCAACCCCCATCACGTTGGGAATGACGAGAACAATGAGACCGGAAACACTCGATTTGGCTGGAAGACCAACCTTTGGTGATAAAATAAATAACAGATTGCTTGGAGATATTTGTGTGATTTAAAAAAATCAAAATAAGATTTCTTTTATTAAAAAAACATAATTAAAGAATCAATCACAAATAAATCAAATTTTACAGAATGCAAAGCTGAAAGAATTCATGAAACACAAGCAAGAGGTGTCCAAAAGATTATTTGCTACAAACGTTTAGTTATTTCATTACATCTGAGAAATGATGATTAAAGGGTGCGACCCACTGACTTGCTGTAGTCGTGTTCCGGAGATTTCAAAGCGTTTTCCATAAATACCCCTATAACAGGGTTCCCACGCTTTTCTAAGACCAAATTCCGACTTTTCGGTACAATTAAATTCGTAAAAATAGATAAGTTAGAAGAATATTAAAGTTTTATGTACACCACAGTTCTCCCTCTTTCAATTTGATGCACTTATCTAAAGATTTTAATTCTGATATTTTTGTATCTTTTTACACCGAAATGCATTTGATTTGATAATAGTTCTCTAAATTGATCAGTTCTTTTAGCCTTGTATGCAAGAGCATCAGCAGACGTTGACAATAATTCATCAATATCTTTTGAAGCTCAGTCCTCTTTGTCCTCTTCTCACTGATATCATCCAAAGAACATTCCCTTTGTTTGCTTCGTTGGTAGCTTCCGCATCCTGCTTGTTGAGGTGAGCCACATAATGTGTTGTATAATATAATAATGTTGTAAATTGCCTTAAATTAAAAAAAATAGTAAGTGCAATTCGCACAAGTGTGACAATGTTTTGAGGTTATTTTTTACCTATAAAGCATTTTTCCTCAAGACTGACCAAATTTCGCTGACTTTTCCAGGTTTTTCAGAAGCGTGGGAATAATGTATAATCCTTGTTTTATTCACATTATGAGATTAAAAAATCCAGTGCCACTTTATTCACTTGATCTTATTTGGAAAAGTTGATCAAAAACCAAAGAGAATCGTTTTTGTTTGTCTCGTTTTTCAATAAACTAAAAGCAACCGGCTTCCCAGGAATGCACCCTCAATGTAAACTTTAACTGACTGAACAGGACAAATATTGTAATGAAACCAGCCGTTCAATGCACAGTTGAGAAGTTGGAAGTGTACCTTAAAGGCGAACTGTCCGGAGTAATCGTACATTCCGCAGCTGTACATGAGGGAGAGTGTCGCCCGCACTGAGGCGCTTGAAAGGACTCGCTCGTTGGTGATCGGGCAGATACCGCCGTTCGCGAGGGTAGCAGCGGCTATGGAGATGGACTGACAGGTCATTTCGATGCTCCCCATCTTCAGGGTTGGGAGGGGCAAATGTACACCAATTAATATCAATAATAAATATCTCAGACTGATTAGTTAAAGTTCCGCATTAATTGTAAACAGTTCAGGTTATAAAATTTGTTACCAATTAATTTAATTCAGTATCTGTCACCTGAAAGAACAAATCCATTATGTCCTGGAAATTGTAGGGCTCTGGAAAACACTGCAATGGAAAAGAAATCAATATTTGACCTTAGCAACAAGATATCAGAATGGAAGGGGAGCCACCACCCACCTTGGCTTCTTTGAGGACATATCCAACTGCGAAATTGAGATGTGAAGCTGCCCTCTCGGATAGAAAACTAGAAAAACAAAAAATGTATTAAATACACTCAGATGGTGTTGTCAAGGTTTAGTAACAATGATATGCTAAACAATACATACGCCGCCTGGTTGAAGCTGACGTATTCAAAACCAGAGAGACGACGATAATGACTTTGTATCTGAAAGAGAAAAGACACCACCCCAGTTATCTGTATTGGAAGTATATTCAGAATGTTGCCAGCGAACAGAAAGAATTAAACAATATTGATAAAATATATATTTATTTTTAATTCAATATATTATATAAGAAAGCGTAAATTAGAAAACGTTGAAGATGATGTAACCTGTAGTGAGCTACTTACGTAATCAAATCTATCCGCTACAGAACTTTCTTTCTTGTGGAGAGAAGCGACTACAAGCGCCCCTGAATTCAGCATTGGATTGTGCGGCAGACCTTAATCATGGCACAAAGATAACTTCTATTAAAACTAGATTGAAAGTGAAAACCCTTTAAGTGATTTACAAACTGAAAACATAAAGAAGACTGTCCTTCTAGGCGGGTAGTGTAAATCTACAATTGTTTGACTATAATGAATCATAACTACGTTTATATTAAATCCAATCCCTTAGGACAATTATAAATAGTTTCAAGAGAGACCAAGTTACGTCAAATGAAAAAATATCTTTAAAATGTTGTTAATACAAGATTGAGAACTAAAATTCAGCGTTAAGTGTTTCAATATTAGGGTACCTTGAGTTTTAAACAAATAACAAATGAACAACGTAGTGACCTTTCAATTGAATAAGAAGTTCAATAAAATCGATACATCATTCAGTGATTACAAAAGCAATTAGTGAGTTCAACACAACATCAGAAATGCGTAAACACAATTATATTTAAAGTTATAAGTTTAATGACAATCACAATTTAGACATCATATAATTATATATAATATGCTTTTAAGTAATAATGGAAATAATGAACTTATAATGAATAATTTATATAAATTTAGTTTTAATAATGATTTTCTCAAACTATACAAATTATCGATTTAAAAACATTCTAACTAAACTGTTACATACTTTACTAAGATCAATATACTGGCTAATTTTAGATCAAACGAAAATAATTTATCCGCCATGTATAATAGTAGCCCTGAATACAAAGATTATCCCTATCAAATACTAACTTCAGTAAAATGGGAACTATAGCTATCGTATATTTAGTTAAATAAATATTATCTATCTGACATATAAATATCTGAAAGAGCCCGAGTATTCAATTAGTTCCACTAAACCATGCAACATGATGTTACATCTCTTCTGATAGCAAAACAAAAGTTCTCTAATATTCGAATTAACACCAAAACTAATCTCAGAGTGAAAATATATGAAGTAATTATGTTAAAACAAAATAGTATTTTAAATTTCTTTAAGGTGAATATTTCATTACGAAATAATTATTTTACCTAGAAGATATTTTCAAGAAATAAAAGAGTTACATAAATAGAATTTCTAATAAGGTTTCTATTAAAGTTTTACTAAAGGTTCTAATTTCTACTAAATATCATAGCTTTGAATATAGAAATGAGGAATAGTTTTTAATTTTATAGTTCAATTAATCCAAAATAGTACGACACTAAGATCGTCAATCTATTTTTACTTTTTTAACTCATATAATTAATAGTTTTAACAGGATTGTCCACATTATATAATGATAAAAATACCAAACATTAGATAATGTTATAATTATAGTTTTGTTTTAGAAAAAATATTGTAATATAAGAAAATCACAACATATGGCGGAAAAAGTTAAAGTTAAAAGTAAACAGTTACCAATATTAAATAATATCTAAAAAATTATTCAAAATATTATATCCAAATTAACTTGGTTAGCTGAAGAGATTACCTAATGGACAATTCTCATCTAAAATACAGAAAAGAAATCGGCAAACAATAAAATGAAATAGATTTCTTATTTATTTACTATCTATAACGTGAAATCTATCTCAAGTAAAGTAAGATTACATACAAGCCAACTTGTTGACAGTGTATTTGAACTCTTGCCACTCAATCTTTGGGGCTTAAATTCAAAGGTTGATTCAAAACTTGATAAGTGTGAAATGGTAATAAACATTCGTGATCATGTGTTCCACTTTAAGAAATACTTTTCAAGTAGACGATTTAATTTAGGGGGACTTTTGCTTACTGTTATAATTGAGAGAAAGGGAGGCATAGGGCATGCCTGAGGGTTCGTGGCCAATGTACTGATGCACGAAGCTCTCTGACGTGTCGTTGAGGGCGAGAGAATAAGAGAAAGGGAACTGGGCCGATTGGAGGCCGACTGGTATGGTGCTGTCTCCGATGCTGTATCTGAAGACAGGGAAATAAAGGTGAAGGTTTTCGCAGTTAAATTATTATTATGGTTGTTTTTGACCGGCTAGACATACCTCTGACCATCAATGGAACACAGCGATACACCCCAGTAGGAGGGGTCTGGTGGAGACAGCTTAGAAAAGGCTTTCGGGGCCTGTAGAACCATAATAATATATTGATTAAAAAGAAAATGGATTGCTTCACACAAAACAATGTTCTGACCTGGCCTTTGTGGTTCTTCAGACACATTTTGTAAAGACTTTCAGTGATTTCTTTGAGTGCTTTCCAGTCCCCGATGATCATATCGTTCATCAGACAACGAGCCAAAAGCTCACTTGTCGAATCGATGCATCTGAACAAATCAACAATATCATCTTACAGTTCTAGTCTGTGGATTGGTCGATAAGTGCTGACTATATTTATACTAAATTTTCAATATATAAGACAGAAAAAATATTTATTTTAGCCCGAATCTTAATAATCAAATTTCTTCCAATTGAATGTTCATAACAAAATGTAAAAATAATTAAATTTTGAGTATCAACCTTAACAATATTAATTGGAAAGTATTAATTCCACTGCAACGCTATTTACTTGAGAAATTCTTCTTTTGACAAGTTGATTCCGTCATAGAGGGTGTTCATTCCGCTTCCTAAAGACTCGAAATCAACAGGTGACTTGTGAAACTGTTGGATACTTCTTCTGAGATGAGACAGACGATAATCATTGGATTCAATACCAACACACTCTATCATCTAAGAAGGTACAATAGATTTAAATTTAGACAACCATAGACTAAGAAAGCTATAGACAAGTCAGTTTCCTTATACAGCCAATCAAAACGCAAAACAATCGATTTGTCGACAATAATTATTGATTATTTACAATAATCTGCCATCAGGCAGTCTATTCAAAAAATCAAAACTAATAAAATCAATAATTAGTGTTGAAAAATTTATCTTATATTAAGTGTTATCGATTATTTAGCCGGCAATACGTTGAACGTTTCTATAATGTTTATCTAAAATAATAACCATTCATCAATGTTAAAAGGTTGTTTTAAAATGCACACTTAATGACTTATTAAGAGGACACGTTTAGCTCATTAAGGCAATTTCAGATAGAAAAGTTTATTTATGTTTATTCTATATTATGATATTTAGATTAATATCACAGAACTAATAACAAAGTGTAGTTATAGTGTAATGTTTTTGGCTGAGATATAATAGCTTGGTTAGTCAGTTCATTGATATGTGATAGATAATCCACGAGTAGTTCATAGAATATTGGAGAAACAACGAGGACCGTAGGTCCGAGTTTTTTCTGC
>JAUZNC010008562.1:5450-32843 GCA_034780395.1 Vannuccia rotundouncinata | reverse complement strand
TTTTTGGGTGGTGGGATATAGGAAGGGCCTTGTTCAAGAAAAGAATTTTGTTTAGCGGAAAATTCATGGGAAGACAGGTTCTTGAAGGCGATTACAGGGTTGGAGGGAGGCTCTTGAATCGTATTGGATTTCGCGTTGTTTAAAAGTGCAGTGAGTTTCTTTTGTTTGCGTTGACGAAGTACGGTGTTGACTGTAGAGAGAGTCCATGCGTCATAACGATTTAAAGGGGCGAAGCACAGAAACTGCCAATAATGTAGCCTTTTATAAGCACATTTAATCGTTAACGATAAACATGTAATTCGCCCCTATCATCACAACGGCCAAGTCCTCAGAAGTTTCGAGTCAAGGGTCTATGCTGAATTAATCTTGGATTAATGTTTGCTGGATCATGGCAGGTTCATTTTTATTATTTGTTTTCTATTTTTGGAACACTATTTTTAAACATTTATTCTACTGCGGTAGTTTCATGATTAAGCTCTCGCAAACGCAAATCGCAAATATGTTAATTGCGATGCGTTTGCGATGCGTTAAGAATGTTGTTTCATGAAGCAGTTGCATCGCAAAACTTGCGATTCCATTTTCGTTGCGATATCTTTGAGAAATCGAAAAATTTGGTTTCATGAACATTTCCAATCGCAATTATTAAATTGTTGTTATTTAATTATACCTTTTTTCGATTTAAACTATATATATATATAGGAACTACGTAATTGTTTATGTAAACAGTAATGTATACATTACACAAAACAAGTTTTATTGCATTATTGCGTTTTTGTTCAAATACAGTATTACGTTAAGTAGTATAACAATTTGCATTAGCTAGGTACTATTGTATTTAATAAATCTTTTCGTTTCAAATTGAAAAACTATTTTAAGGAATATTATATAATACTCTCCCAAACTCTCATAATAATATTGTTATCAAAGTACCTTATATATATTTTATTTGGCATTTGATTCTATAAATAATTTAAACTAATATATACTTATTATAATATCATTAAAAATATATCTATATTATATTATTATTTCTAAATATTTAGAATATTATTATTTATATAATTACAGTATATATGCGTATATATATGCGCTACAACCAAAAAGATTCCCTTTTTCAGTATTATTCATTTGTTTTCATTTTAAAAATAAAATTTTATTATAAATTGATTTGTAAATCTGTTTTGTATATTTATTTCCAAAATTGACGATAATTGAATATTATTTTAACGAGTGCGAAAACAGTTTTATTATAGGTACTTATGAGATAATTTTTTTAATATCAAATATATAAAAGATCAAAATATTTAAAGTTTCATATCGCATACGTGAATTGATAATTACCGTAAAATACTATGTATATCATTACTTATATAATATTTTCACATTTTTATTACTTCTGTGATATTTGCAATTCACTATTTGCATACTATATAGGTATAATACCTGTACATTATAACCTCCCATACAAAATTATGCCTGCACATAATTCTCATGGAACTATTTGTACCTCATATATATTCTGAATTTACATATGGGTAATTTATTAAATCTATATGTATTGTAAAGTATTGTTAGAGTGTCCGCGAAAAAATGCATTTTTTTAATATAAACTGTTTAGTAGGTATTGCTTTAAATACAAACATTGATATATTTATAATGACTACAGTGAACACTGTAACTACATAATATAGTACAGAATAAAAGTTCTTAAGTAATTTGCATGAAAATGGATCACACTCGTCCCCATAAAGCTCACATAACCGAACATTTTCTTCAAGAGAACGTTGTCACAAGAATTCCAAAGCTGGCTTACTCCACAGATATTATAACCTATGCGATAGAGTTGTTTTTCGACACATAGAAGTTAGTCTTCGCGCGCAGCATCGCATTTAACAATGTTAATGAGATCAAAGACTTTCTACAGGACTTTCTCAACTCATTATAACCACGCGTGCTTAACAAAAAATTTAATAGGCCCTGAAACCACAAAAAAAACTCATTTTTTCTGGACACCTTATACCTATATTCCACAAATCTCTATCATATCAGAATGTTATGATCTGTTTTATAAAATCTATATGAATTGACATTTGATATTAAACATATTTCTTAAATTACATAGGTAAAAAATCCCATACTTTATTTTACTTTACTTTTCATTTAAATTATTATATAAAATTACATAAAAATGCATCTTTCAGATGGAATAAATTAAAGGTTATATCTTATACTTTTTTATATTGCACATGTTAAAAACTTTTTTGTAAATCGAATTTTCAATTTTTTTTAAATAAGGGCTTTTATTGAGATTGGCCCACCAGGTTTTGAAACCTTCCGCGATCCCTGATATTACACCAACTTCTCGTGAATTTTAATTGAGTCAAAGATGCCATTTTAATATTAAAGGCTAACATTTATTTTACCTATATCAATCTCAGTAAAATATTTAAGGAAATGGGGAGGGAGGATAGTGCTAAATGTGACGTAATTTTGGAAGAAAGATTGAAGAGAATGTGACAATCCGTGACGAGGATCGTGACAGAAAATCGTGAAAAATCGTGACTTAATTGGCTATGTGAACGCTCACATATTGTATATCGTTTTAAATTAGGCTTGTATAGGTAAAACTGTTTTCCGTTAACTTGTAATTCCCAAAGCTATTGCAGCCGTCATGAATGTTTTGTATTTTTTAGCGAAAAGAAAAGCAGATATTTTGTAGGAAAATCTCGATATTATAACACTGTCGTGAAAAGATTATACCCAATTTAAATATATTTTTTGGTGAAATCTCCTTTATGAAACTAAAACATTACCGTGTATAATTAAAATTTATTGTATATGCCTTTTGTTATCAATGAATTTGTTGGTCAGATAAATAATATTTTAGTTTATATTAATATTACGCTTTTAACGTTAACCAAAACAATCTTATAAACAGTTTCTAATTTAGAGCGTCAAGTTTAAAATATATTTTTAATTTATAAGTGGGATTAACCACGTGTAGAAAAATTTGTTTTCACACTTAATTAGAAATTTACAGATCTTATTTATTCTTTAAAATTGCTCGATTAGTTACATTTTTAAAATGCCAGATGCAAAACCAGATGGCAATGGTTCTACTGTCCACGAACCAGAAGTTGCTGTTGAAGGTTTTAAACTCAAACGAAAATTGGGTTTATTCAATGGAGTAACTATAGTTGTAGGGACCATAATAGGTTCTGGAATTTTTGTGAGCCCAAAAGGAGTTCTTATGAATTGTTCAGGTTCGGTAAGTATTATACTAATATTTTCAATGTAATAAATGTATTACATACAAGTTATATTAAAAATTGCCTATATAATTAATTTTATACATTACAATTTATTTGATGTTTTTTTTTAGTATTTTGAAATATAGAAACACCATTGAATATTTTTAAAATATATTTTTAGATAGTTGAGACTAAAGTACTAAGTCACATGCATCTAAGTAACTGACTATAATTTTATAAAATTTTGCCTGTAATTTAATATGCCAGTTTGCATTCTGCATATAGAACTAGGAGGACATATTTGGCATACCATCAGGAATTTTCTATGTAAAATAATAAAAAAGACTAAACTATCTGGAGTAGAAATGGAATGCCTGTTGGCAATTGAGCATTTGTGAAAGTAGATACAAGGTTGCCACTCATTTTTTTCTTTAGAAATTGCATGCCCAAGATTTTAGGCAATTCCTCTGTTTATATATGAATTTAGGCTGTGCATGTAATTTACATAAAAAGTCCCACTACTCATCCAGTTTTCAGCAGGATGTCCTGTTTGTCTTAATTATTGTGCATGCAGAGTCTAATTTTGGTAAATACACATTTTAGCTTCAGAAATGTTATGCAATAGTTACTGACTGAAAGGTGTGGTAATCATGGCTCTGCTGCATCTCAGGGTGTAAACCCCAAATTTTAAAATTTTGTATTATAGCTTCATATTTGCAATGTATTTCAATCAAATTATTAAAAAAATGTAGTAATTATCTTCAGTTTCACTTGATTAAAGCAGTACTCATAATTTTCCTTTTCAAAACAGAATTTAGTTTTTTTACACAATTTTACTGGGTCTCTATATTCATACAAAAATAGCATAATATTGATACCTCCCTGCATCTAAAATTATGAAAATTGAGTAATGAAAGATGAAACTAATATCAATAAAAAGTATCATTTAAAAAAAATAATCCTATAAAAGTTCTGTGCTATGCATGAACATGTTTATTTTGATGTCATTACTTCTTCATATTATAGTCTTAGTTAACTGTATTGCATAGTACTAGTAGGCATGTTAATTCATGTATTAATAAACAATTGTTAAAACAACAGCCCCAGGAACCCCTTTCCCCCATACTCACTTTGCTCACTTTTATTACTACATTTTATTTTTCTCAAAGAAGTATTTCATATTGCTCAAATAAGCCCTGGTAAAGTCATCAAAATTAAAATATGAAAACTCAGGAAGGTAGAAGAAATGTAGTTGACTATTTTATTTAACACACAATTAATAGTATATGTGATCAAGTGAGGACTCATACATTCTGGTTGTAAATTATTTACTTTTATATTATAAGAGGCTTAAGTTTATATATATTGTAATCAGTGGTGTAATAAGGATTTAACTTGTATTGGTCCAGAATAATTGTTTTATTAGTTTGGCTAAATTTGGAGTGGTTAAAAAAACTTTAAACATTAAAATAAATATTTTTATAGTTTAAAGCATAAGTAAAAAATATATATGTTTATGGGTACTCAAAATAATACAATTATTTATATATACTTTTTTGTAATTATCTTTACTTTATACAGATTCCAAAATTTTTTATGTGGCATTGTGTCTAAAAACTACTATTCTAGTTAGACTGGTAACCAACATTTTTAGTTATCGGGTAGTTTTTTACTTGCCAACAAACAACCAGATTAAATCTATTATTATTTAATGCATTCCTAGCTTTAAAATCTATAAATTTTGAGTGCTATGCACTAATAATAGGCTATGCTATGACCACTCAAATAGATTTGACTTCTGTTAATTTATATGACTATAATTTTAGGTCCTAGTAAAAAACTTCTCTTATTTTTCATAATACTGTTGATAATTTTGAAATTAGATATTATAGATGAAAATTGATTGTGTAAAGTTGTGCCAATTGGAGGACCATTCCTGAAACATGCAGAGCCCATACATTTGTTTTTAACTCACTCAAAATTCCACTTTTTTTTATAAATTCTGGAATTATATTTAAGTGTGTGAACCCTGTACTTTCACCACTGATAATAATTGTTTGGTTATATATTTCTCATTTCAGGTTGGCATATCTATTGTAGTATGGATAGCTTGTGGTCTTCTTTCTCTCTTGGGAGCTTTATGCTATGCCGAATTGGGAACCACAATTACCAAGAGTGGGGGGGATTACGCTTACATCAAAGAAGCATTTGGACCATTGGCTGGTTTCCTTCAACTTTGGGTAATTGTTGTTCTCTGTTGAGAATATTGCTGCACTATTTAATAGTTATTATCTTACCTTTCATGTATATTATTGTTCCCCTTTCCTCTTTAGGTTAATTTGGTTATCATCAGACCCACAGCACAGGCGATTGTCTCTCTGACTTTTGCCAATTATGCACTACAGCCGTTATTTGCGTGCAACGCTCCTGTTATTTCAGCTAGATTACTTGCAGCACTCTGTATTTGTAAGTCAATATAATCACTGTCCTTTTTAAAATTATTAGAACCTACTTTAATATTATGTACCTGTTAGTTTGTCACTACCTACAGCATGTATTGTATTCGAATGGAAACGAGCATAAGTCTCTACCCATTAGAGCTACCTGCGGCCATTTCTTTAGATATTTCACTATTTATGTGTAGTTATAATTTAGTTTGATCACGTGGGGTGGACAACCATTTGTTCACAATGTTTCAAATTATAATTAACGTGTATACAAAGGAAGCTTAGAATAGAGTTGCTGTCAGACGAGCAGTTTTGTGCAGCTTATTTATTTCAGAAGAACGATGTTTGGTGAATCCAACATTACGATGAGTTTTTACCACCTGAGGTGGTGCGATTGAGTACCCACGTTTCGGATGAAACAATTCCGTGTAATCGAAAATAAAAGTTTTAAGTGTTATATTCAAGGGATTTTATCTGCAATATTTTTGGGAATCGAATTCTACTATATGTAATGTTACATTAAAGGTAAATAAAGTAAGATTTTTATTGTGCTCAACAAAGTGTGGTGAGTTACAAGATAGAAATATGTTCTAAGTATTTTTTCTTTGTATGAAAATGTCTTTTGAATAACATACTCACCGCTTGTTTTAGTTTACACATCTAATCTAACATCTTCTTAACATTGAACCGAATCCGTTATATTCCGTGTACATGACATTAGATAAGGAAGCACATTGTAGTTCGTTTTAGTGCCAACTGGATTGTCAAAACTTTTTTCTACTTCTTTTGCTTTAAAAAATAAGGACAATTAATTCATTTCTGTCTGCAAAAAAAACTAATTTGACAATTTGATTGAATTCTATCTGATATTTTGATTGCGAAGAACTGTCAAGTTTTAATTTATATTTTTCTGTTTTAAAAATATTTTTGTTCCATTTTATTCTGTGATTATTTGTTTGTTTGTAATTGCATTCATAATAATCAAATTAATTGATTGATTTAATACAAATACATTTTTGTAACATCAGACAGCTTTAGTGAGGAGTAGGTAGTGTACTTGTCCCATAATAATCAGTTTCACGTAAAGTTAGAACTTAACAGAAGACTGTTGGGAAGTTTTCTTGCAACTATTTTTAATCAATAGTTTTCTCTGTGGTTACTGCCTCACCTTTTCGTACTCATTTAAGTAAAATACTGGAAACATTGTGATTGCTTAATATATATTTTGGTTACAAATAAAACTTACATATTTATTAAAGGTTTGATTTATTTAGTCTTGTATTCTCCGAACAAGGAGATTCACGGTTTGCTATTTGGTGCAAAAACGAATCTTAACGACTCTTTGAAACCTCTCATAGCGGCCGTAATCTTTCCAATTTGGGAAAGGATTACATCGCAGACATGCTGTTCCAATCAGTTTTTTGTATTTCTGTTCCCTATGATAGGTTTAATGATTGAGTGAAGTATTTTTAGCATGCGAGATAAAATAATTTAAAATTTTCCTTTTTGTTTTTAATTGAAGGTTTGAATTTTACGTTTATACATGTAATATAAGGACAATATTGTCAGGTCTGTGGCTAGCTTAGCAGGTTTTTGTGTTCCTCTTTATGACGTATGTTTACATTTATTTTATATATTTAATTATCAACTCAATATTGACAGTCATATTTTGTTCCCCTTATTCTACAAAAAGAATATTCTAAATAAAGTCACGGGATATTTAGCACCATTCTCATACTTCAGAGCTAAACATTTTTGTATTTACAACGTTCAATGAGGGGATGTCTGCTCTCATCTCATGATCAGAGCTAAATTGGGATCTCTATCCTGTCATTTGCAGACACTGTTCTTGACAGCTAAGTGGTGCTGTGGTGATACTCTTCATAATTGAAAAATACCTTTATTATAATTAACGTTCCTTTTAATTGAATATGTGTTACCTCATTATCTCTCTCTCTCTCTTTCAGTAACGCTTACGTTCGTGAATGTCTACAATGTTCGTTGGGCAACTCGCATTCAGGACGTTTTCACGGTGGCCAAGCTGTTGGCTCTTGTTGTCATTATTGGGACTGGATTCGTTCTCCTCTGCATGGGTATGTTACACTTACTGAAGGAATTACACCTACAGATCAGGCTGAAGCCTTAGATACGATTTAAAATTGAAATGATAAAGTTATTTGAAAGTATAATTCAACTTTTTGATTGAATACAGTGAAGGTTGGACTGGTCATTAGACAGGATTTGTACAGAGAAGCTAATTACTCGCTGTTATCAGAATTGTGACGAGTTTGACAGGTGTTATCTGAGCAGGTGGTAAACCCTTCATGAACGAATTTGATAGTTCGCAAGTGTGCATCAAACTGTGTTTGTTAAACATTCAGCAGATTTCAGTTTTGTTTGTATTTTATACTACTATTAAACAGAACTGACTGATTATCGAACTAAACGTTTACTTTATAATATTTATTAATCATAACTTTGTTGTGGATCCATTACGAAGCCGAATTGTCCGCAGTTGATCTGGGTAATAGTGTGCAATATCCAGTAACTCCTAGTTCTAGACGTGTATTGTCTTTTGCTTCCTGTAAAGTGAAGTTTGTACCGCATGGGCACACTTTGGGTGGAAGAACTTTGCCCCGCTACCAATTCTTGAAGCAGGGTTAATAATGACCCTGCCACATGTTACACATTACCAGAGAACCTTTGTCGATACCATGTTTATGTTTATTGTCGTTACATTATTAACACAGACAGTAAAGCAAATAGTTTTAGTTCTTTGTCTTATTTATCTGTCCAAGGTTTATATTTATTCTACAAATTCCTTTTTAGTACTGTCGATGTATTATCAATTCTCCATATTATAGTTGACAAGTCCTTTGGTTATTTGTTGCACTCCCTGACAGTTTAATTCGCTGTTTGTGTGTGTTCCTTTAAAGTGCTAATCACAATGTGGTTTATCTTCAGGTCGGGTAAAGAATTTCGAGGAAGCTTTTGATCCAGAGACAAGCTACAATGCCGGTGATATTTCGTTGGCTCTTTATTCGGGCCTCTTTGCCTATGCTGGATGGTGAGTTTTGTGACCTGTAGCTTCTGTTTTATCAACATTTACGATTAGGTAATCAGTCTCTTCACACGCTCTCTGCTATTTGAGAAACGAGGTTTGGAGATATTGCGTGCCAATTTACGATTCTGTTCAAAAAAAAGTTAACGAAAATGTGCACAAATTGCTAACAATGGTTTGAAGTTTGATTTTGGTAGATATACGTCCCAACTAACATGGATGAAAAGGTCCAAAAATCCCATGGTCTAACCTTTTTTACTTTCTATTCTTGTGTTTTCTCAATTTAAAGTATAGAAGAAATATCTGTGGTTTTTGGGTGAATTTTGATAAAAATTATTTTAATGGAAATAAACATATCGATCATATTTTCTTAACTTAAAAAATGGTTGCTTATAATTTTATTCATCTAAGTGTTTTCTATAAATGTAAATATATTGTAATGTTTGCTTTTAGATACATTTGAATATCAGTTCCTACTTCAATTTTAGCATATAAATCAGCCAAATAGACAAAATAGACTATTCAAATGTATCTGATAGTAAACATCACAATATATTTTTTATAATTTTTGCTTATAATAATATGTAGAAAACACTCAAATGAATAAAACGTTTTTTTTGTCGCTTTAAAATCATTATTTTCACCAAAACCACAGATATTTCTCCTATTCTTTAAAATGAGAAAACACAAAAATAGAAACTAAAAAAAGGTTGAACCAAGGGATTTTTTTGGCCTGTTCATCCATGTTAGTTGGGACGTATGTGTACGATAATCAATCGTCAAACCTTTGTTAGCGGTTGCCTGGACTACTCAATAGTTTGCATTGGTGCAACCGGCGGTAACTTAGACACCGGCTTTGTTACACTGTTTCAATTATTGCTGGACATTAGTTATCATCTAAATGGGTCGCCAATTTATTTTATAAATGATCCATTCTATGAATGTCCTCGGCCAGCGTTTCTTTCCTTTAAATGCCAAGTTGAATAGAACTCTTAAATTAAGACACTACTCCAAGAGTTATTTCGATCGCTCCGGATATTCGTCTAATTCATTCTCCGTGTTTCCGGCGATGGAAGTCAACTTTCGAGCCTACGCAAATATTTTAATCCGAACGTATTGCTAAATAAGTTATTTCATGCTTTTAGAATTTATTTCACTATTTATAGAAATTATACTTGAAAGAATATTTCTTTATGTAATAATCAATACTCGTTGGTACAACAATAACAGCATAGACTTAGCATCCTATTTACACCAACCTCTATTACTATTCACAAGACTTATACTTTCGAAAACTGATTCAAAACATCTGCAGAAACCTTTATTGTCAATTTTCTTTTCAGGAATTTCCTGAATTTTGTCACAGAGGAGTTGAAGAACCCCTATGAGTAAGTTTAATTGCCCCCTTTCGATTTTTCATTGTTCCTATTTAAATTTTACAATAAATTGTACCTTCTATTTTTGAAAATTGCGAGTGACTTTAAATATGGAATTGTTGGGGTAAGAAGGGGTTTGTTGTGCACCACGTGGTTGGGTGTGTTGATTGTGTAGCAAGGCTAATGTTGACTAATTCTAGTCTTGCTTGGCATTACTCCAATATTATATCTTCTTTCTCTTTCCCACTATTGATTCGATCCCTTTTAAGACGAGGGAAAATTGTCGCTGGGAAAAAATGGCTCAATCCCATGCGAAGTAAATAAGACGACAGTTTAAAAGCGTGCAGTGAACCAACACGTGGTTCCCTTAACCTTTGCGTCGTCATCCAGCGTGGGTGGGTGAGTGTGTTTATCGATCGATCGGTTGTCTAGGTGTACGAGTAAAGAGTGATGAAATATTTCCTCATTCAGCATAGCTGCCGGGTGTGTTTGTATATCACACAGATTTGACATTAATTCTGTGATGCATTCACGTTTTTCTCTTTAATATATAAATATATTATATTTATTCAGTATTGATATTGAATGATGGCTTAATTGAGTCACTTATGAGTCAAACACATGATGTTGATGACTGTTTTATCTGAGAGAATCCGTCTAGTTTTTGCCTGACACGCCTGCTAAGTATTTAATTTTAGATTGAAAGAATATTATAAAGTAATAAAAGCTTTTCTAATATTTTTAAATGCCTTTGTGTTTGCTTTATACTGTCTTTATTCGGTGATAGGGTCAAGTGCAGTTCACTTAATGTTGTGAGAGTTATAAACTCGTGTTTGGATAACCTGCGCTTCATATGGGTACCAGTCTACTCTGTTCTCTCTCTCTCTTTCACTAGAAATCTTCCTCGGGCTATCTATCTGAGTATACCGCTTGTCACCGTTGTCTACGTGTTGGCTAACATTGCTTACTTTGTCGTTTTGACTCCGAACGAAATCATGCAGTCAAATGCTGTAGCCGTGGTAAGACTCGCAGGATTACTCACTCATTTTTACTTGTATTAAAATGGATTTTAATGATATATATAATGATAAATGATTTTATCCAGTTGATAACTTGCTTATTCTTTTACATTATTTCAGACTTTCTCAGAGAAGCTCTATGGTGTAATGTCTTGGATAATGCCTGTGTTTGTGTCCTTGTCGTGTTTTGGGGGTGTAAATGGACTTCTTTTCACATCTGGCCGGTTCGTGGTTAAATATTATAAGTTTTTTTACTACTGATATTAAATTAAGTAGTATATTTTAAATGTATATGATAATTTATATATGTAAACAATTTTTCTTCAGATTAAATTTTGTCGGGGCGAGGGAAGGCCAATTGCCCAATATTCTGGCAATGCTCCACGCTAAACGATTCACACCAATGCCCGCCATGCTTTTCACCTGTGCACTCACATTGCTAATGCTAATTTCCACTGATATCTACCAACTTATCAATTACATGAGTTTCATACAGTGGCTATCAGTGGGCACCAGCATTCTGGGTTAGTTTGCTGACCAATATTTAATTTTATTTATTTGTCTAATGACTAAAATTGTTACTTCAGCAATGATGTATCTGCGGCATACACGACCCGAGATGTCTAGGCCAATCAAATGGCATTGGAGCATCCCCACTATCTTCCTCTTGTTTGTTCTCTTCCTGCTGATTGTCCCCCTCTACACAGAACCTTACAACACAGGAATAGGACTGCTTATGATGTTCTCGGGAGTTCCTGTCTATGTCGTGGGAATCGCTTGGGAAAAGAAACCCAAAGTTTTCGTCAATTGGATGGGTATGTGGCCAGTTCTGGAGTACTGAACAGTTAATTTGGTTAACTTATTCAACTAATGTCTCTTCTTCCACTTCAGCTGGCTTCACTCGTCGTATTCAGGAACTTATGTTCGTTGTGCTACCAGAAATGGACCCTTAAACACTCCAATCGAACACTTTGTTACCCTTTATCTCAATATTGTTTCAGTGTGTTGTAACAGCCGCATTTCAGTCGCTTGTTTTCTTTTCCCGCTTTAGTTGGAACTGTGCTCTTGTCTCGCCCATTAAGCTTCGAAGCACACTTTACTTGATTCCCTTTTTGAAATGGCCGACTTCTTGTTTCGATGTAATTTGTGTGTGGATGTAAAAGAACCTATATAAGATTAGAATAAGGTTACGTTGGATGCAGTTTTGTGTATATTTGCATTCAGTTTTTCTGTTTAATGTTCCATTCATTACGGATTAAGTACCCCAACTTAAAGTTAGCCTTCACAATTTATTTATATCCATTTTAGTTTGCTGTCGGCATCTCGTTATTCTACTTACTGCTGTAATTAAAGCAGTATTTTCATGCATTGTTACTTTAAATTGTTTAATTTCGGCAGTTTACAACTTATTTGTGCATCATGACATTCTGAAGCTATTTTTAAATTAGTTTTTTAAGCGAATCTTTGTACATTAATACCATGTGAATCTTTTTGTTTTGATCGTTTTTAATTGGAACTTTTATAAAGATGTATTTATTCGTTTATCGATTGTACTTGTCATAATTAAATTTCTTTTTAAATATAATCATCTACAACTATGAATATTATGAAATTGTGAGTTTTCAACAGTTTCGTTCTTCGGTGTTCATTGTGAACAATCAAATTTTGTAAAACTGTTATATCTAGCAGTGTGGTATATGAACTTACTCTACTATGCTTAAAGGTATGTAGTTATTAATTAAAAATGCGCATTATGTTGCATATTTTAACTATGTATGTATGCACGAATTCACAAGAGATTATTGAAAAGCTGGTAAATGTTTGCAGGGATCGGTGTAGCAAATAATCAAATACAGCGTTCGGTATTAAACGTTTTCTGTTAAAGTTTGAATAAATTTTTCCTTAACATTTTTATTTCGACAATTAATTTTCAGTGTTTTTATTATGTTAATAAACTAAAAGTATTCTCAATCAAATTATACACAAATGTTACCGAAGTCTTCCAATTAATTGTTTCAGATTTTCATTTGTAATAGGGAATCTTTTACATCAGCGTTCATATTAACGTCAATTACATAATAGTACTATATTAAATTACAAATAAAGTTGTAATAACTATTCCTTTTTATAAAATAAGTATTAGGTATACTACTGTAAGTAGTATACTGTTTAATTATTTTATTTGGACATTTAACGTATTTTTGTATTTAGATCTGTAAATAAAATTTATATTGTTATATTATTTATATTTGCGTATAAATATAAGAACGAACTATGTTAAATAATTGTTTTATTTTAAAAAATATTATATAAACTTTTATGATAGTGTAATAATAACTTTATTTCATTGAAACGACAATTGGGATCCAGAGCGTGTTTACTTATACATAAAATGGGCAGAGTGCATGATCATAGGAGAATTTTTTAATTCTAAAGTAGTTTTTCCAATATTCTTAAATATTGTTCAATAGTTTCTTTTAGTTAAGAAATTCGGTTGGGGGCCATCCATATTGAACGTATGCTGTTCAGACAATTGTTTACCCCTCCCTCATTATACGCTTCTGTACTCTTTGTCAGTATAGATCCACCCGATCCATCCTTGTACAAGCGTACGCATGAATATATTTCATTTTCCAACAAATAATCAAGAAAAACAATTATATGAATACAAACATTCCTTCTTTATATAAAACATTGATGTAATTCATATTTAAACACCTTTTTAAATAGGAGCTAGTATATCAATGAATGTCTGAATTATAAAAAGATTATGTTAAACCCTCCCTCCCTGCACGCATATGTACACTTTCAGCTAGACCCTCCCTGTACGCATATGTACACTTTCAGCTAGACCCTCCCTGTACGCATATGTACACTTTCAACTAGACCCTTCCTGTACGCATATGTACACTTTCAACTAGACCCTCCCTGTACCCATATGTACACTTTCAACTAGACCCTCCCTGTACGCATATGTACACTTTCAGCTAGACCACCCCTCCCAGATGTACGTGGTGTCCATTCCATGTGACCTCTTCTATCAATCTATAATTAACAAATGTAATGTGTAGACACTGTCAAACACTTGTTGCAAAATGTACAAGTCTTGCTGAAACCAACTTGGAAAAATTCCAGAGTCACGCCGTCACTCCGATAAGATTCACCTGTCATAGTTATATAAATAAGAATGGACCACTATTTTATTATAAAAAATGCCACACCTGTTTAGACAATTACTTTTTTGCCACCCTACACCTTACAAGCAAATATCCAATTTGAGTAGTTTCTTTGGTAACGTCGCCATTTACATAATTTTCTCTGTGTCCCTGCATATAATTAAAATGAAAGTCTCTAATGGACAACTCTCTTTTATAAAGGATTTTTAAAAGCAATAAAATGTTAAATACTAAATGAAGTGATATAAATACACTTTATTTACAGATATTTCCACCTGCAAGGTATATATAACAAGTTCGCTATTATTGATTATTGTCTTATTAACTAACGATAATTAGAATTTTACTTTTCAATTCATAACTAACGCAGTTCACCACCAACTCATCCCTTTTGCCATGGGCTCCCAATTTTTGAAAATAAAAGAAATAATAAGTTATGTAACTATTTATCAAACATTACTTCATATTTTGATAGAATTACAAAGTTAGTATTAAAAAAAATATTATATATAAGTGTTATGTATACTTTAGAAATGTTATAAGTCGAGGGAGCTTGCGTTTCGGCAAATTTTAAACAATGCGTGAAACTTTCCACGTTCAAAGCATTTTAGAGGTTTGCAGCAAGGAACTCGTTCACAACTGTAAGTGTCTTCTGTACATACTGAAGAAGAAAAAATATTAAATATATCCTTCAAAAGAAGTTCACTACTGGTATAGAATCCATTTGCAAATAATAAATAATAAAATGTAGAAATTTACTTATGCGTTGCGCCTTTTCTATAAATGAGAAATAAAAAGGCTTGTAAAAGAAATCTCATGAAGTAAATAAAATGGTTTCAAGTGTAGGCGACTTACTTTTACAAGAAATTGTTACTTCGAAACAAAAAGTTGCAAAAATGACAAGAATGACAAGTATTGCAAAGTTTTTCATATTTTAGAAAGTTTATCTAAAATCATTTAGGTAGATTTAAGTGATTTAAGTGATAATATAATACAAAAGTAGAATTAAAAATTTTAAATAATTTAAAAAACGGTTGTACAATATGATTATGTGTATTATGTACTTGCGATTAAATAAAAAAATACTTAATAAATCAATAATATAGCGAAGAAAGTGTAAAAAACAAGTATTACTCTTATTAGTCTTTTTTAAACGTCCGTGCGGTTTATTTACTTACTAAATCTTTGCAATTATTAATTAATTAAGGAAACAATTGAATTATTAATAGATTGATATTTTACTTAATATTGTTTCGTATTTAATTGTCCAAAATTGCTAAAATAAGCAAAAATCGGAATTAATCATTTTTTAAATTTCTGAAAAGAGTGTGATACATTATTTAAGATACCTTTAAGAAATTAAAAAAAGGCCAGGAATATTTTTACTTTTAAAATACATAAATTGATTTTCTTATAAAATTGCGCTCAATATATAGCTAATAAAAATTGAAATTTTAACATTTTATATTTGATAAAAATAATTCAAGAAAATTGCTTTTAGTTATTCAACCATATTTATAGTCAATCTAAATTGTAAAATGAATTATTGATTTAATCCTCTGTTTTTTATTTGATAATAAAATATTAAAATACTATATTAAAAAAAAAAAATTTTTCATTGATACAAATGTTTTTTAAACTTTTGCAGATATTCTTTAAATATATTATAAATAATATCTCTAAAAACATGAAATTTGTACTTACTCGTTTATGCTTAAGTTTTAAAGGGATGTAGGTAACGTTTATATAATAGTAGGATAATGAAAACTTATAGTTTAACTATTTTAGGATAATTAAAAAAAATATTTTCTAATGCAAAATAATAATGTACATTGATCAAAAATAATTGCAATTTGAATCGCATATTTTTTGAAATATTTAAATTGGTAAATTATTGACAAAATTAATCAAGGAAAATGCGTTAGTGAATATAATTTGTAGTCAAGAGTGAATAATTAAATATCATTAATTATCATCAAATCAATATTGTTAAATTTTATATTTTCCTACAATATAGGAATCATCATAGATTTAGCAGGCATTAATTTAAATGCACGAAGAGAACGCAAATTATGCCTAGCCTATTGTTCTTTATTTAACTTTATCTATATGACATTAAAAATATATGAATTTCTATTGATTATAACTTTCAAATTTTAAATAATATTAGATCATTAATTAATGATCACTTCTACTTAGTCAACACGAAGCAAAATACTGTCGTACTTTGAAGGAGAAAGAGACAATAATTTTTATTCCCCATCTGCTCTGATTGCAATTAGAGCCGCTATACCCCAGGCATCTGACATCTGCTGAAGTGAACAGAGAAATCAATATAATGCGTTTTGATCGGGCAAACGAAATTTTAAAAGCCAGGGTTGGAAAGTTATTGAAAACGGGCAATATAAGTAACTAGTTTATAAAGGTATTGAACCAGCGGATAAAGCAAAGATTTATCGTTATTATGATCGTTTTGAACCAACAATTAAATACAACAAGAAGTTTGGTTAGAATTGTTAATAATTTTGGATTTCGAGGTCGTAAGATTCTAGTCTCTTTGGGAAAACATTTTTTAAATATTGGCAATTTGTGGAAATTAGGTGCGATAACTTGAATAAAAATGTCAAGGCATCTCGAACACAGAAGGAAACAATACTTTTCTAAGATGGCATCATCGCCACATTTCCAATGCCGCTTAAAAATATAAAATGAGCAGTAATGTCTGGTTTTGCGAAAAGATGCATTTGGGAAAAGACGCATTAGGAACAATGATAAAAAATATCAGTATAGCGGCACTAAGCTTCTGGTTTTATATACAAACCATTTTTCAATTTACATCGAATAAGATATTCTGGACAAGATTTCCAATGTTTCAGGCCATAAAAACATTCACAGTGTCCAAGGCTATGTAAGGCGACTGCGCAAGACAATGAAAAAAGAAATATATCAGAATTAAAATTGATTATATAAAATATATTCTACACTGTAAACCGTATCTATAGTTTCAAATTGTTTACTGTTTATAATATTTTTTCCTATTTAAATTTTTCTAATGATCTTAGAAATAATTTTAGTAATACGATTTATTGTTGATTCCAGACTTATGGGACACCCTATGATTTTTCAGTTGTACTAGGTCTCTGAGTGTTTGTAATACATTATAATAAATTGATTGAAATAGTTAAATGTCTAAAATTACTAGCTGTAAATATTAGTAAACCACCATATCCAGAGTAAAATTTATTATTATTTTTTTTGTGACTTTGTTTGATTGTTTAAGAAATATAGTTATATTTGGGATTGTCCATAGCATTTGCAATTGCGACCGAATTGTCATTAGCACTGACCCTTTCGGGAAGGCGCTCAAACGTACCTCGTCAACTACCGCCGAGTGTAATATAAGTCTTGAAAGCAAAAAATTGATACATGTAAATTAGTGACATTATCATCCATGAATCTTGCCGACACTGAAACAAAATTTTAGTTTGCGTTTTTAGATAAAGGTAAGTAAGAAAATTTCTATCTTATTTTATAACTCTATGAATTTTTTTTACATCGAATAGAAATCAAAATTATTGATCAAACAATTTTTTTATTAAACCATAAACATTTTTCGGGCATTTTTGTCATGAAAAATACCTGGAAATAAATTGTGATAGCAAGAACCGATACATATTATTTATTATATACATGAAAACTACACTTTTCAAAGGTACCACGAAGTTTATTGTTACCCCAATGCTTGATGATCAGTTGCACAGAATTCCTGATTCACCAATTCACTGTTGTTGTTAGTTGTGCAATTAAGGGAGTCATCTTTAAGTCATAGGACATCTTTCCCTTTTCGCAATCATGTAATTTTCTGACGTATCTTTGAACGCTGCTGGAATTTTATGACCAGATACTTCTTCTGCTAATTCTTCTGTTTTTTCTACTCAAATTCGAAATAGTTGTAACTCGTCCGCAATCGTTTGTATAAAACAGCGATAGTTTTGCATTCACACTGATGTCTTTCATGTAATTTCAATTTTTTAATGTTTGAGTGGTAATGGAAAATCATTTTATTAACGCCTGGCATCTTTGCATAAATTCTAAGAGACTCACAAATCATTTGGTTGAAGTATCTTGTCGTTCATACACTCTTGCTGTTCGCAAATTTTCCTACTCTTTTAGGGAAAAGAGATGATTTAACATTTTTGCTGGACAAGTCACCTCGAATTTGAACATATTTACAACCATCTGAATCCGTGTTGAATTCTAGTATGTCATTCGCCTTAAGCACCCATTCGCTCTGTAACTTTGAAAATATTCATGTTCCCGAAAACGAAATAAACATGCAGTATTTCTAATCAAATGTTAGAATGAGGAAAGCGAATTACGAATTGTTGAAGAATTATCTAGAGCATTCTCAAGGGAGATAAATTAAATTGAAGAGTAAACTGCTATTCCCAAACATTAATTATAATTTTTAAAAAACTGAGAAATAATCACAATATACTTTTTACGATTTATCTTAGTGATCATTTATTAATCGAGTCTTTATTATAAATTTAATTATATCGTAAATTTCAATCTGAGAATATTCTTTTAAATATTCTTTATTTGAAGTGTATTAAATAAATATAAATAAAACTTTTCATGTGTTAATAATTTATAATATGTTTCACAATGCTTAATTGTATTAGTGTATATTATTATTTTAAAATATAATAATAATAAAAAGATTAATAAATTCATAATAAATTAATATAATATTTCTAGACTATGAATTGTTATATTTTTAATCTAATTTTATGTTCCTCGAGAAATTTAGACCATTATTTAAGTTATTTTTGCAAAAGGGCTGCGTTTTGAGCGATATTTGAATACCAATATAACTTGATAATTGTGTAATAAACTTGCAACTGAAACAGAGTCGAAAATTGTTTTTTATGGCAATACGAACCACTGCCCCTTCCTTAAATTTTAATAAATAATTAAACTATGCAAAACTTGTTGTAGGTACCACTGTTATTAATTTTGTTCATTTTGTATCGAAAAACTGTAAAAATTGTATCAAAATCTTGTATTTACCTTTCTATTATAAAAATCTCAATTTTTAAATTTTGGTTATTTTAATATATTAAATAATACACTTTAATAAATTCAAAATAATATAATATACTTTTGATTCTCCTTTTTTTAGAGAAATTATACATTTTTGTAAAATGTGTAAACAAAATAATAATGTAGAATTAAAACATTTGACAGAGCGCAAACGAGTTAGAAAAGTTAGATAATGATATTTTTCATTTAATTACTTTTAAATTATACCACAAGTTGTTTCCATAAATATAATTGTATATTTTATTAATTTGAAATTACAAAAGGTCAATTGTAAAATAGCACTATATATTTTTTATAGATTTGTATAGATGTATGGTAATGTATAAGTTTTAAAATAATATTTGGTACATTTTTTATATTTCATAACAATTAAAATATCCTGTTATTAACAATGATATTGAAAATTTATAAATAAAATAGTGTCTAGATCTATTCACAAAATTAGAATGTAGGAAATTTTTCTAAGCAAACTTGGTATTGTCCCTTTGTCCCGCACTTGAATTGTGGACAACATTTTTTATTTTCACAAAGTGTAAATAGTTGAGCACATGGCACTGGAGTAAGAGGGAAAAAAAAGTGAGTTTTATATGGTGCCATTACAACTAAATTGAAAGATTATCATTATTTATCTTTCATTTTAAACGGTCGAACAATAAACTATTATAAAAGAAATATATTTAAAATAATAAAAACGGATAAAAAATATATATATAATTGTAGATAATTACTTGCGTCAGCGGCAACTTTGTCTGTATGAAACGCGGAAAATATTTGTAAATAATTGATTTGTTACTTATTTTTTACGTAAAAATGTTAATAATAATTATTTAGAATAAATATAAATAAAAAAGGATATTTACTTGCGGCTGCAGCTGCCCGGGCATTCTCTGAATATAAAAAGGGTGAAAATAAATTAATAAATGTAAAATAAGACGCGTGTAATAATTAAAATTGGGATTTATCTAATAGGACAATTTAATAATTTCGTTTAGAATAGACTAAAAAGGAAACTAGTGTTTTAATAATTACGTTTGTCAGAGGCTTCATATTTTTTCCCTGTAAATAAAATATGTTTAAAAGACATAAGACATATAAATAATTATGGATAATAATAATAATATACAATAATAACAAAATAAATAATACAAGAAAATACTTTTTTGAATTAGTTCCTATTTTAGCGGTAAACAATCTAATTTATAGTGTTTATAATTGACTTTTATTAAAAATTTAGTATTTTATTGTATAATGTTATCATATGCCTCTGACCCACTCCGCCAAATTGCATAGCAATGTTATAAAATAATAGTTAATAGTTAAATAGTTAAATATAGAAAAACTGTTGGTGATAATTTACGTAAATATATCCTCTATGGTAATTTACACTTGATAGAAAATAAATTAATTATTAGTAAATAAATAAGATATAATAAAAATGAAGACACATACTTTCATCTTCTGCAAATGCTGTATTAAAAAGAATTTTTAAAATGAAATGCTTTACATATTATATAAATTAAAATTCTTTTCGAATGAAACGAAAATATTTTTTCTGGATGTTTACCTGCAGCTTCTTCTTCCTCCTTCATCTTCCCTGTATAAAGAATAAAACATTTTGGAAAATTAAACGCCTGAATTAATGTAAATAATCGTAATGAGAATTATTTTTTTATACGAAAATTTTAATAATGCTTTTATAAATTCAAATAAGAATTAAACAGAAATTGTGTATATTTACGAAAGTAATCTTCTTTGGCCTTTTCTGTATAAAAAAGTTAACAATAAATGAATAATTATGGGGGATAAAACTTTTATAGATAATTTAATTGTGAATTATAGTGACTCAAATAAATAAAAAAATCTATACAGAAAAATTATTAATAAAACAATGTTGGTATTTACGTTCTTTTCGTTTTTCTAAAAGTAATAAAAACAAATGAATACTTTTAGAAATGGGAAAGCATAAAATAAGTGCAGATAATTGAATCATTTTTACATTTTTATAATTTAATTTAAAAAATAATTTTACACTAAATATAAAAGGAAATTACTTTCGGCTGCTTCTTTTTCTTTTTCTGTATTTGAAAATAAGATTGGAAAATAAATGAATCATTTTGAAACATAAAACGCACAAATTAAATAGAGGAAACAATTTGATAGTGACTTACTTTTATTATTATTGCATGAATATGACAAATCGATACACACTGTTGTAATAATTGCAACAATTATTATTGTCGAAATCAGCTTCATGTTTTGACTAAAGTTTTCCTTAAACCAGATAAACAGATATTTTAAAATAAATTAGTTACCAAATATCTAGCAATTGTAAAAGTAAATAATAGTTTTCTGGAAGCTAACAAATAATAAATGTGATTAATTATTTAATAAAATAATTTATCTGGTTAGTTTTTATTGCAGTTAGATTGAAATATTCCATTGTTTTCTTATTTGACATATAGCGGAAAATAAATATTTTATTATGAAAATTAGGAAATGAATAAGTTTCTTTAATTTTTCTAATTTATTCTAAGCAGCATCAATTAATAAAATAAGGGTAACAATAATACATTTGTTTTTTATTTCAAATAAAGTATATTTTATTTATTTTATTTTTTCATTCATTATGTATCTGAAACGGCCACGATTAATTTAAAACAAAGATTTATTTTAGTTTAACAATATGAGCTATATGAAATATAAATATAGCTTAATATAACTTAATCCAAAAATAATAAAAAATTATTACATTACTTACCTTGACACAATATTTTCAATACAAATACTTTTTTAAAGATTTTGAAATTAGATTATTTTTAAATATTCAAATTATTTTCCTTAGAAAACAAAACATTTTAAATATAAACATAAAGTGATTCAAAATAATCAATAAAAATTGGAACGTTCGATTTTATACAGTTATTCAAATCAAAAATGTGCTATTGATTTATATTGATAACAAAGGTTTGATAGTCTATAAGTATTTAATATTTGTTATATTCAATTAAAAATAAATATCTGAATGCATATCTATTTTTCAGAGAAAAAAATAAATATGAGTTCTATATGACCATTGCATACAAATATAGGAATAGTATCTATACTTTGAAAGGACATTAATGCAGATTCTATTGATATTATGACACAGATATTTATTTCTGAGTAATATCCATAGACATTATATATCTATACTTTAGTTGTAGTTATATAGAGTAATGTCTATGGTAATAACATTAAAAATAATCACTCTGTCGTTAAAATTTGAGAAAGGAATTCAGAAGAGGAGCAGATAAAAACTTTTTAGCATCACAGAATCTGCCAAATAAAATCAAAAATATGCCAACTAGATATTTATGTCAACATTTGCGTCTTTGGTAAAGCAAATTAAAGCGAATCGATGGCGAACTCTATTCGGCACCTAGTCTCGTATGCATCAGAGCAGCCATTCACCGATATTTGACTAGTGGTAAAATAGGTCGTACGATTAATATAATGCATGATCCTCAATTTAATGTTGCTAATTCGATGTTGAAATGTATAATCGACAAATATTTAAATGTTAACAAGACTAACAATAGAACATGTTCTATTGAGAGCAGCGATCTACAAAAAATGAGATCATATGTTGATCGTTCGAATCCACTTATTCTTCAACAAGAAATATTTTGGAACTTGATTTTTCATTTTGGTTTTCGAGGGAAAGAGAGGATTCGGGGAATTACAAAGGAATCTATTATTTCTTTGAAAAAGACTCCGACTAAAGAGTTTTATCGATTTAATGAGACCGGATGCTGAAAAGAAAGTCAAGCCATCAACAAGCCGGCAACATCATGAAAGCCACAAAAATATCGTCCTCTACGCAGCTATTAATCATCCATCAACATTTTATGTCATTGCAATTCAACTTTATCTTCAAAATATACCCCTCAATGTCCTATATTTATTTCCAAAACCACTTTCAAAAGGAAAACAATGCCAACGGTCCACTGATGAATATTGGTACTCTGACAAGCAAGTTGTTGGAAAACATACACTAAATGACATGATGAAGCAGATATCAAGTGATGCTGGTCTAAAAAAACAGTACACCAACCATTGTTCCCGAGCTACAGTTCTGCCCCAGTTACATAACAAGGGACATTCAATGTGTCACTGGCCATAAACGGCCTGATTCTGTACAACGGTACATCAAAAATGTTACACCATATAAGAAATTAAAGTTGTCAAACGATTTATCAATGAGTATGTATTTCGCCAGGCCTCTACGTCAAATTCGTCAGATTGCGATAAAACTACTTGTGCCTGATCATAATATTATTGTTCAAAATGGGAAAGACAAAATCATTAAGAACCATAGCTCATCGGAATTTTCTTCAGAGAAACAGCATCCAAATCCAACCGCTATTTTGAGGTAGAATGGTGCCGTTTTAGAATTTTTCCCCTGATTGCAAAGTATATCTGAATGCATATCTATTTTTCAGAGAAAAAAATAAATATGAGTTCTATATGACCATTGCATACAAATATAGGAATAGTATCTATACTTTGAAAGGACATTAATGCAGATTCTATTGATATTATGACACAGATATTTATTTCTGAGTAATATCCATAGACATTATATATCTATACTTTAGTTGTAGTTATATAGAGTAATGTCTATGGTAATAACATTAAAAATAATCACTCTGTCGTTAAAATTTGAGAAAGGAATTTAGAAGAGGAGCAGATAAAAACTTTTTATTTAAAAAATTGATGAACATTAATTCTATATTATATTATGTTTATTTCTATGATAATTCTCTGTATTCGATTTTTATTAATTTAGCGTGCAATAATGTGGTAATTTAAATTCTATGTTTTAATATGTAAATAAGTATTGTGAGGTGAAATCTCCGTACTCGGTCGCCATTTTAAAAAATAGCCGCAAAAAACGATACGGGTCGAATCCAACGCTGCTAAAATTATTAGTATTTCTATATTCTAGCTATGTTTAAAATTTCATGCTTTTATTACAATGTGCACGATTCTAGTAGTGAGGTCGCTTAGTGGAATTATCGTTACATGTCGGACAAAAGCACCTCACATTTTTTATAAACATTTTTGATCATTGAGAACAAAACAAATCGCATTCTCAAAAAAAATTGATTTTTGGATCAAGACAAAATGGTTGCCTATTTGGTGGTTTATATGAAAAAATTCGTATATTCATTTAAAAGTATAGTGCTCAACATTTAGCTAGAATATAAAACCAAACAGAATGACTATTACGAAGTATAGTTTACTTTTATTTTATTTAAAATAAATTATCATAGTATAAAATGAGTGTAACATATTTTCAAAATCAATAAATAGTGGAACATCATCGGAACCGTTATTTTGTACAATTTACATAATTTTCTGTAAATTATATTTATGAATCATATTAATTATTTATTTTTTTTCCTATTTATTGAAAAAAAAGTGTTTTACTGACTTCGATTTACTTAAAAATAGACAAAACACTTCTTAAAATTGGTATCGGGGGAATTTAGGTGGAAACTCTGGATATGTAAAATCCACTAATCCCCCGTTTTACTCTATATATTCTTTGATGAAACCATTTGTGAATCGTAGCTGTTACAAAAATACTTAGTTTGTAGAGATTTCAATTTACCTACAGTGTAGGTAGCGCGTATATTATGTTATTAATATAGAGAGGTAACAACCTCCCATAGTAATCAACTTTCTAGCCTTTGGTTCAAAACAATAGGTACGAAACAGGCCTGTAGCAACAAGGGAAGCCAGCAAGCCATGGCCCCCAATTTTGTTAATGAAAAAAAAATTGGCAAAATCTGCACAAATGTGTACATACTTCCGAAGTATTTAGTATGCTTACTAATGATATTATGCTGTTTATTTAGACTTCAAAAGGGTATAATATATTTTACACTTGTCTTTATATTTCTTAGAAAAATGTCTGCTATTTTATATATAGTTTACAACTGTGGCCGCTCAGCTTTATTCTATTATTACATTAATGTATTTTACTATTTCCTTGTCTAACTTTCTAAAATGTATTTACTTTTGCTAAATATATTATAGTCAAAATAAATGTGTTTTCATGTATACCTAGACTAACTTAACTTTTTGGGAGCATAGCGATAGTTATTATTTTTATTTTTTGGTATTAGAGTCTTTAAAATATAAGTGTCCCCCCCCCAATAAAAAGGTATTGCTACTGGCCTGCAAAATAGTTTTTTTTTTTTAATTTTTTTTTTATTTATTTATAGGTTTAATAAGAATAATTCAATTAAATTAATGACTTTTGATTGCAGCATCTTTTAATTTTGATTCACTATCTCATATAGTTTTTCGCGTTTTATTTTCTAAAAAGTCTAACAATATATATATAAAGCTGGCCATCATATAAATATTCAAATTTGTTTATTTTTTTAGACTAGGTATTAACATTTTCATGTAAAAATAAGTGAAGTACAGACACATTATTGAAATGTTCGTCAGATGAAAATCACGTAATGCATAGACAACTTAAAAGTAAATGTAAACTACGCATTCACAAAGTTAACAGTTTTCTTTCGACTGTATATACTTGATAGATTTTATGACTATAGTTTTCATTGCTCATTTTAAATTTCAATGACCCCGTAATCCATGAAACGTGTAAAAATCCAAATAAAATAGTATATTGCTCTCAAAGTTAACCGAACGTGACCACAGTAAGATTACAGGGTTGAATCCGCTTATTGACAAAATAATACAAAATATGTTTTGTTTATAAGGATATAGTTGTTCCAAATTGCTCAGTTTCACTTGTAAATTTGATCCATTAATAATTGCAATTTCCTGTATTAAAATTGTTCAAAAGTCGCTTGTTAAATATCACTATATATTTTTCATATATATACAAATATAGTTTTAAATAATATTGGCTACATGCCTTCATATTTCATATAACTAACGTGTTATTAACAATGATAATGAAGAATCATTTTAGATTACTTATTTTAAAAGTGTCTAAAAATGAGCATGAACATTCTCCAGATTACAACAGACTTTTTTGTAACAATATTGAAATTGTTGAAAACAAGGTAGTACTAATGTATAATTACTAATAGAGCGTTTCACATTTTTTTAGTATCATAAAATTGAACAAGATTTTCACCATTCTTATTATAATTGTATAGTATAACTAAACATCTTTGTCGTGTGACATTCTTTTATATATGATTGTAATGCATTTTTGGGTTATCATCGTTAAATAAAAATTTGTATAGTAAGATTTAAAATAATAAATTTTCGCCCGGCTTCTTCTGGTTTCTCTATAAAAAAAAGAGGAAAAAAATTTAAATGACATAATTTTAAAAATATTTTAGAATACATGAAATTTACTCGAACTTGTGGATATTTACGTTAGCCTTTTGCTCGCTCTGTAAATAAAATTTAGGAACATAAATAATTGCAAATAAATCAAATGTCTCTTTTTTACAGGGAAATGTTAACAGTGTGTTAGTAAATTTAGAAAAAATAGAATATGTAAATAGTTACGTGCTGCAGCGTCTCTTTCTGATGTTTCCGTGTTTTAAGAAATAAAGATATATGAAGCCTTAATCATGAACCGACTAATAGGTTGGTGTGTGTTAGTAAAATGAGGTAAAATACCATAGTACAGTAAACCAAAATTACTCTCTCTATAAAACACTAAAATCATTAAAATCGTTCAAACTACAATAAATTAAAAAAATTAAATTATAAAATAATCAAAATGTAATTGCCAAACTTTTCGAAGAAACAAAAAAACAGAAAAACTAAAAAGTCATAAACTCTGTATGCCATAAAATGTTCGCGTGTAATGTTGCAGGTTTTATTGTATTGTCCAATGAACTGTTCGTGTGTAAGGTAGCAGGTTTTATTGTATTGTCCAATGAACTGTTCGTGTGTAAGGTTGCAGGTTTTA
>JAUZNC010008561.1:0-76718 GCA_034780395.1 Vannuccia rotundouncinata | reverse complement strand
GAATCCATAGTTTAATCAAAGAAATCCAAGAAATCCATGGTTCCTTCCAAGTTATCAAAGTTTCGGGTCACTGGGTACTTATCAGAAAAATTAATAATTGGTAAAATATATTATAAATAAATTATTATTATTACATTCATTTTCTATTTTGAAACAAAAAAACAAATGGAAAATAATTAGGCATATCTAAATCAAAAGAGGTCATTATATTCAGTTGGAGCACCAAATGATCATAGTGCTTCCTGACATATCTGGCACTGTGTGGTTTTATTTTAATTTTGACTTCATCTAGTAGAACTACTTCTTCTAGAATATCACCAGTTTCATATTTTGTATTGTCTATCTGTCTTTGGTGTTCTGTCCTTGAAAGCTTCTTTAGGATTTAAATTGCAATGTTTATAATTTCTAGTCAATTCTTAAAAAAAAACTAGTAGATATATTTCTGTAAGATATAAGTTATTATATAGACCACAGATTTATTCATATTATTGATCAAACTATTAACACAATTCTCCAATCCTGTCTCTTTCAAATAGGTACAAGAAAGTAAATGTTTATTATCGAGTAAATGTTTACGCTAGTATAACAAATGGCTAGGCTAAGTAATAAATCAAATAAATAAATTAGTATCTTTACAAAATTTCAAATAGAAAATGAAGCTAGCTTAGATTTAATGTTCTATTAATTTTGTTCATGTAAATATGCACAATGAAAATTAACACTTATTAATTAAAAATATAAATTTTATGAATTTCAATAAATAGATATATAAAAAAATGGTTGAACTAAAACTATATGCCAAATTTCAACTTTAGGGAGATCCTTATCAGCACATTGCCCCTAATTATGGATAGAGTTATTCTATAAGAAACTAGTAAATTATTAAAAAGTTATACTTATATACATACTTTTCACATTTAGCTTTTTAATTTCAGAAAGTATTATGCATTTATATTTTTAATACATTTTACAAATTTTTATAAGGGATAGCTTTGGGAATTCCATATTTACTTATAACATCACCAGTAAATAAATAAATTTCATGAATTTCAGTTTAATATACTGCTCAATTTTTAAATGTTGTGTATAAAATGTATCAAATTCACTAATTATTAAAACATAATAATTTAGTAAATTTAAATTTAGTCTATATATAAATTAATCACAATATTATGCATTATGATTCACATAGTCCTGTGTTTTTTATTGACATCATTTTATTATTGAAACATGAAACTATTTATTGAATTAAACATTATGAGTTAGAAGCGTCGATTGGTTGAATTCTAATTGTCTTAAGTTAAACCCCAATAAGTCTGAATTTTTCATCTGTGGTTATTGTGATAGTTTGACTGTTTTAAACATTACTTTAATAAAACTCTTGCATATTGATATACCTGCTTCATTGTGTGTTAAAAGCCTTGGCGTTTTTCTCCACTGTAAACTCTCTTTTGATCAACAAATTAATGCACTTCAGAAAAATGTTTCATCCAACTTGGTAATATCTATATAATTCATCGTTACATCACCAAAAACATTGCTAAATATATTTATTTTCCCTCTTATCTCTTCCAATCTCAATTATTGCAATATTCTCTACACTAATTGTACACAGTCTCAACTCAGGAAACTACAATGCATTCAAAACTCCTGTATCAGATTTGTTAAAAGATTACCATGCTCACACCACAATAATACACCTTTTCTAAAATCTCTCCATTGGTTGGACATGCTGTTTAACACACAAATATAATTTTTGTAAATGCTTCAACTTATCTGGAACATCTTCTTATGCCATCCTTGTCTCATTTTGACTTATGATCCAAGTTAGCCATTATCTTATGTGCCCTTGTTCACATTCAGCTCAGTGCTGTTCCTTTTTGTATATTGCTCTTTGTTTGTGGAATACTTTACCTAGTAAATTCATATTATCAGGGATTTTTTTACATTAAAAAATTTCCTTAAATTTTATTTTTTCATTGTTATTTTCTAACTTTTGTTTTTTGTACTTTTGCTCCACTCAACTTGTGCTCACTTTTTGTTATACCTAGATTGAACTTTGTACAGATTTTACATTTCAATTGTTTTATAATAATAATTATTATAGAATTAAAATAATAAAAATGTATCATGAGATGTAATATAAGATTATAAATAATCAAAATAAAGTTATACAATTTTATACTATATAATCACCATGTTGTTTGCATTTCTGCAAGCAATGTCTAGATGTAAATCATGATGAGTTGAACTGCTAAAGCAAATATTTTACACAGTTCAATGCTCTATATGTCAGTACAGCAATGGTAAGGTATAATGATTGTTGATTTTCAGGGAGTAAACATATATCCGATACCACACTTGAAGGTTGTGCAATCAGTTCATTTGTTCCATCATGTTCTTGTACAAAATTATATAATATTATTTCTCCATTTAGCTTGATACTAGGAAAATATTTGTAAAATTTAGATATTTTTATTTTTCAAAATAGTAGTACTCTCTTTATCCAAATGAGAAAAGGGTTGAATTATTATTTTTCATTGTAGGCATGTTTTACACTTTATAAATATATGCATTTTAAAAATGGAAAATGTAACCAAAAACTAGATATAATGTGTTGTAATTAAGGTAATGTAGATATGAGTATACATAAAGTTTGGATTAAGACAGAATAGTTAAAACCAAAAAATAATGCAGACTATTTACTTAATATATAATAAAGTCTATATGTTGTGTAGTATAGCTCATTAATTAATTAAGGAGTTGGCTAGAATATGTTAAAACAAAATTTGTTTATTGTGTCAGGTGGGTCCAATTTTAATAAAGTAACTTATTATTTGTATTCTTAACATATTTATACACATATACAAGACAAAACCTATACATTTATTTCATATTATCATGTATTATAATTATATAGTCCCCGTGGACATTATTATATATTGCCTGTGGACAGGTACATTTTCCAATGGACAAGTAAAAATTATGATTGCTTGTCTGCTTGGACAGGTAGATTTTTTACTATGTGTGCCATGCCTAGATATTTACAACTTATATATAAAAAGAAAGGTAAAACTATAACAAGCAAGTAAAAATGCTATAAGGACTGGTAAAAAATAATTATATACAGGTAAGTGATAACAAAATACTTATTTCGAGCACTGCATTGATTATATGTGTAAATTTTCTTTTCAGTTTGATATTTATATATTAAAAAATTTTCATTTCCTAAATACTTCAAAAAGCAATATTATGTTATAAAAAATCAGTTTGAATATATCACAACTAAATAATTTCGAAATATTTAAATTTTAGAAGTTTGAGTTGTTAAATATTCTATTTATTAGTACATTCAAAAAATGTTATAAAAAGCCAAAATAGTGAATTAAAAAGTGTTCTTTATGTGTTTTTTTTTTGTTTTATTTTTGTTGCAATTTATATTATGCTGTTCTGAGCAGATTATATTATAGATATTGTTGGAATAAACAATTATTAATATGAGTCTGATTAATTTTGACAAAACAATTCACGAAAATTAATAATACATATATCAGCCAATTGGATTATATTTATTAGTTCTAATAAATAAATAAATAAAGCATTTTTGAATTTACCGAAAGAAGAAACTTCATTCCAATGTCTTATTTGGTGGTGGATCATTTTTAATAGTATAACCTTCTACTTTACTTACAATTATTATATACAATTGCTTATGACATCACACAAACTTTCAAATGACATAAATGTTTTACTTGCACTAAAATAATTTATCTCACTTTTCAAATTTGATTTCAAACAATGACAATGAGATAAAATCAAAAAAAATTGCATATTAAGTACCTTTCGATTCAATTGTAATTTTATTATAATTTTTGGGTTTATTTGACATTAGGTTTTTTTATTTTACTTTTATTGTTTCTTACATGTGTATTTTTTTATAATTTTATTACTGTTTTAAAGTTTATTATTCTTTTCATAATTTTTCTTTGCTTGTATATTATGATTATCTGTCAATTTCGTAATTATTTCATTTTTCTGAGTAATTTAAAAGCATTTAAAGTTTAATTTTATAGTATATTTGTTTTAATTGCTACTAAGTGCTACTTAATTTAAATTTAATATTATCCCACACAATGTATAACCACTACCATGTTAATATAATTGTTTTCAGTTTTATCCCAATGCCATGTCTGAAGAAAGACCACGACATTTGATTGATTCTCGGATGTCATCCCCGTCACAATATGGAAGTTGTTTGGACACGAGCACCGGGTCATTGTGTGAAGAAACGAGTTTTTACAGTGAAAATACTCCATTAGTGGACGGATTTATGAATATTGTTTCACTGTAAGTTCATATTTGCCTTCTTGCAAAATGTTAAATTAATTATATTTACTTATCTTTACCACTACAAATAATAATCACTGGTTCAGTAACAAAAAGTTAAACTTCTTGCTAATTGCGCTAATTGTTTTTAATATTTGGTTAACATTTATCTTTTTATTTAACAGACTTTCGGTGCCGCCAAACGCAAGACGTACTCCCTCTTCTCCAAAGCCAGAACATCGTCAAATGAACAATATTCCCGGCTCCAAAGAGTCTTCAATTGATCTTACGTCCACTGAAACGGCCGAGTGTGAGGCTCATCAAAAAAGCAAGACTTCCCTGTTCTCCACGATCAAGACATCGGTTGTCTTCATTATTGTAGTTGTGATGTCGGTAAGTGCCAACAACTTTTTAAAATAAGGTTATCCTGTAGATAGAATAGGAACAGTGTTAATTTAATTAATTTATTATACTGTCGATCATTAAAATTGATAATTCAGGCACAGCCGAAATCGGTGTGTTTACAATGTTTTTCTCTATTTTCGTTTCATCCTATTTTTACATCTTTTTATTCTTTCCGAGTTACAATGTAACACAGTTTTAAGATAATCGGATCAATGAAATTTGCTTGTATAATAAGCAAAAAGTGTCTAATTTTAAGCTTCCCCGTAATAGAACTTTTCTATGTGTAAATAATAACTTTCACCTATCGCCTTATTATAATTACATGTACTCTATTTCATTATGGTTCGTGTTTGCTGCCGTTAAGCAACATGTCACAGCATATTTCAAAACTGTTATCATACTTTTATATAATTCAGACTTCGAGTGGTCACCCTTTCGTATACAATATTTATTTTACCTGAAATACATCGTACACTGGCTTATAGAAAAGTTCGATTGCAGCGTGGTGTTAGACACCCTTTGGTTGTGTTGACTTATCGCTCAGATAATCTGTTCAAGAGACCACTTTGAGAAGATTAACTTTTCTATTTTGAGATTATATACCAACATTTTATCATGAGTTAAGAAAAGTACATTCACCGGAACATACATAATCAATTGTTTCCTGATTTTAGATTTGTTTTATTTTTCCTTTTTCGTCATAAAATGTTGTGAAATTTTTATAGCGGTCTATTTTCTGGTGTATTGTTTTACATTCAAAATATGTCTATATTTTTTAATATATTGCAAAGCAGGTTCGTCGCCAGGTTATTTCAAAGGGAGGGCCATTATTTCATAAGGGGAGCGACAAACCGATTTAAGCGTTCAATGTGTATTAAAATGTACAGATTGGTACACAAGATTAATATAGAATATTTTTAGGTATAAACTGCTGGTATTAAAGTATATTAATCTTATAATAACGAAGATACCATCACTATTAACCACTATCTTCCCTTTCTGACACTATGCACTATCAGTATCTACTCTTACCTACTATTTTGATTATAATTCATACACTAAATACCCCACTTGAAAGGTTTATGATTCTTTAAATAAAATTTGTTACTTACTATAAAGTGTACCCTGAATTTGCTTCTAAATCCCTTCTTCTTTTCTTACCCTTACCAAATCCATTTTTCTACTATGGAGCCATTCTTTCACATGGCCTTCTGACGGCGGGCTTGCAAATAATTGTTTTATTAGGATTCACTGTTAACTATTTATTCTTAATTACTGTTTAAAAAGCCATTAGTAGTTTTTTAATAAATGCATTTCTTACATATATCTTACAGTAGGTAGATATGACCAGCAATGAATAAATATAAATCTATAAATATATGTAATATTAAAACAGTTGTGACAAAGTATGCAATTCATTTGATTTTATAAACAATGCTTGTATTTAAGCATATCATTTTACATTTATAAATTAAATGTGTAGCTTCATTAGAGAAGTTTTTTCTAGCTTTACTCTTCAAATATAGACGCGTTTTCTGTATATATTTCTATCATTATGATTGCTAAGAGTTAAGCAGTTGGAACCTGTTTTATTTAAATACATAAACACTTTCCTTTGAATAAAGTTATCGAAAAAAAGAATACAGAATTTGAAAAAGAAAGGCAGAAGAAAAAAAATAGAGCTGACTTTGTTGATAAATAACTGCGAACATCCAGTAAAAAAGCAATTAGCAATTGGATCTTGTAAGATTATCAAGAGTTACATAGTATCAACATCACAGTGAAATCATTGAAGGGATTCTACCTTCAAGGTTTGACGCATTTAGTTGAATATCAATAATATTATAATTTGATTAACTAAATAAAGTTATTGCGTTTTACGCTTCAATCATTTATAGATATGTGGTTATGATAAGAATTTAATATAGTCTAATTTATTTTTTTCAACATTTAAAAACATTTTGATTCACTATCAAATAAAAATCGAAATTAGGTTGGTTGAAAATATACCGACAACATTGTTAGAATTGTTTAATTTCTGTTTCAGTTCTTTATCGCCATATCTCCTGAGAATCTTAGTCAATATCAGGAGTTCAGTGTTTCAAAGTTCTACGGACCTGAAATCTCACTATCCCGTCCGCACTTCGCTTCTTTGTTGTATGTTCGCCTACGTGGACATTTGGTGTATGGTGTTCTGCCCAATACTGCCAACCTTACTGTTAAGATAATTCAATCGGGATATGGGATCAACATCTCGAATGAACAAGTAAATCTATTTCTCAATCTATCATTTAATTCGTTATACACATTTCATTTTCATTTAAAATCCGAAATTACACGAGAAAGAATTGAAAAGAGCGACTTTTAATGATCATATAAGTTTTAAAAAATAATGTTGCTATGTTAAACATTTTCATATTTGATAATTTTACTTTTCAGTCTAAAATGTATTATGCTGACGAATTGTAAAATGGAAATAAATTATTCAAGTGAATTAATAAATTGGTTAAACTATTTTTTTTTTTTTAATTTATGTCTTAGACATTTCAAAAACTTACAGTGTTGCTTTAATGGAAAAAGTATTTCCAGATACCTACTTTAAATTATGAATCATAAATAGTGTAATGTTGTATCATTTCAGACTTGGGATGTTTTAGTATCAACTCAATTTCCATCCATCCACACAGAAGTTATTCAAAGTCGTTCGTTTCCAATCTGGAAAGAGGCGTAAGTTTTGTAGATATTGAAATAATTTAAGGTGGATTGCTTTCCAATATGTTTGATAATATTATAGAATATACCTTTTGCATTTTGAAACGTTGGTTTCCATATAGTGTGCAAAATAAATAGCTGCAATTTGGATAGTACAGAACTTTCCGTCCAAAAGAGCAGATGACAGACTTCAAAGACCTCGAAAATATTGCCTGCCTAGAACAGCTATCTGTAGTGAATTACTTGACGATGAAGGCACAACCAACCCGGAGAAATATTTACATGTTTACAGAAAATGTTTGAAACCTTGGATGAACAAATTAGTTTGTTCTGCTGCGAAATCTTTATGAAACATGATAAAGGACAGCATAATGTTGCGGATTTTGTTAAAGATTTTAAAATAATAAATTGTCATGGACAATTACTTCTCTGGTATGGACAACACTTTTATAGCATACACTTCGATTATTTTATGATCATTTATGAATGTCACAGAGGAAATTACTTTTATTAAAGTTTTAATTAATTAGTGTAAGTGTATATTTATATGTATAGAAGATTTATTGCTTGGAAGATTTATTTAATCTTACTAAAATTAGGTAATGTATGATTTAAATAATCATTTATCTTTTAATTTGTGATTTAATACAATTCCAATAAGCCAATTTTAAATTATCAAAACTTCTGCAGATAATTTTCATGTTGTTTAAAATACAATACCACACTCACAGTGTTGGATAATGTTTCTCCATGTTGGTGACCTACTTTAGGGTAAGTGATAATGTCAACGTCACAATCACTATGGAAACGAAGTATAAAGGACGAGCGCTTCCGGTTGGCATTGACTACGACTTTCTCACTGATAATTACAATTATGAAGTGATCTATGCTGGAGTTATTCTTGTGCTTGTATATGTTTTAATCATTTTTGAAGTGAGTGAAAATTTACATCTTATACATTAAAACAAATGTCATACAAATCTTGGAGATCATCAATTGACTCAAGATAGTTAGAATATGAGACAGAATAATATTATAAAAAATGTGAAACTTTTTAATATATAATGAGCAATATTTTCAGATTATTTATTTTAATCGTTTTATAATTAACAACAATTTTCAGTTGGTGCATCGAGCATTGGCTGCTATTCTTGGATCACTGGCTACTTTGACTGTCATGTCGGCCATGAATCAGGTAATAGTTTTACAAAACTGGTCGTTTAAAGAGGGGTTGCTATTTTCTTAAATTGAATCGTATACCATGTTGAATGTAAATTAAATTGTATTAATTTATTTCAATAAAAAATAATATAGAAAAAATGTGTATAGATATTTCAAATATCATATTATAATTATTATTCTATCACGATAATGCTTTTAGCTTTCACTTGCTGATCTCCCGGCTTTATTTCGAAATGATTTTGAAGAACGGTTCTGTAGAATGAAAACTTTTAACCCTCGGACTAATGGTTTTAGTACTTTCTGATTAGAATAATGTGTATTTATTCTAATGTAATTATACTACTTATAATATTTAAAGTATTTATATAATCTTACGAACATAAAGTCGTGTTGTTTTAATTAATTAAACGAGTTGTGATACCCTTGGTAATATACATTTATAAGATGAATTGTGTATTCGAGTCCTCAATTTCTAAATAAAAACTTATGGTTTAAATTAGATATATTTTACTTGATTTTACATATTTCAATTCTCTATATATATGAAACTCTTAGCATCGCGTAAATTTAAAACACGGAGTTATAAGTAAATAAGGGTTTTCTGGTTTTTGTGAAATACTTAGGACGTAATATAATTAAACCGAATAAGATCACTACATTCAATGTATAGCAACTTCATTTTATGTATTGAAAATTAAAATTTGACAGTGAATTCATATTCATGAGTACGCGAATCTGGATCCTATGCAACAACAACAATAGCTAGACCACAATAAAAGCGGTCAATTTTTAGCGACTCCCAGGATGAACTTCCTCCACTTTGCTCGGTCATCGGTTATTTTTCTTTTGTCCTGTAGTGGTGTTCCGGTGTTTATTTATGCAGTTGATCCAACTTGTTTTTGTCTCCCTTTCTTCCTCGATCCCTCCAACGTTCGAGCATTATCTTCATCTAGAGTGTGACGTTTGTCCGCATAATGTGTCCAAAGTATGATATCTGAGGTTTGACAAAGGTTGAGCAGAGCGGTGTTGTTGACTTAATTCTCTGTAGAATTTGTCTGGTTGTCCTGCGTTTAATCCAGATGATGTGTTGCATTCTACGCCAACACCACATTTCATACTCACCAATCATCTTCCAGTCTTTCTTGTTCAGTGTTCAGGTTTTGCACCGTTGATTATATAGGATGCACTAATGAATTGACTTATTCTCTTTCTAGGTTGATATTGACGTTTTTATCAGGTGGTTTTTAAGCCTGGCAATATGGAGAATCAATCTGTATTTAAAATATTTACTTATGTTCTAATATCTGTTAAATACGTGAGTAATGTTTAGAAAGAAAATTGTGTTTCAAAATAGCAAGGTACATTCTAAACATTGAATTTCCTTCCTTAACCCCACGTTGACCACCAGCGACCCACACTTGAGGTGATCATCTCCTGGTTAGATTTTGAAACTCTGCTTCTTCTCTTCGGGATGATGCTGATAGTGTCAATCTTCGCAGAAACTGGATTCTTCGATTGGATTGCTCTCCAGGTAATTCAAAGTTGCTCTTTTCATTTTAACGATGATAGAAGGCTCTCTAGAATGACTTATAATATATTTGATGGGATCAATTATTCTGCCAAATTATAGGCTTCTCAATAAACTTTGTGTACTCTTTCTAGGCCTACAAACTGGCCAAAGGCAAGCCGTGGCCTCTTATGCTGATCCTGTGTCTGGTGGCTGCAATTATATCCGCCTTTCTGGACAACGTGACGACGATTCTTCTTCTCACGCCGGTGACCATCCGGCTGTGTGAGGCCCTGAGACTTGACCCCAAGAGGCTGTTGATAGCCGAGGTGCTTTTCGCTAACATTGGGGGCACGGCTACCGCTGTTGGGGACCCACCAAATGTTATCATAGCCTCGTCGAATGAACTTCAACAGAGGGTAATTATTATCTTTTATTATCTACCAGAATTATTTTATATTAATATTATTATAAAATCGTTGTAAATGATTTGCATATATTTGGTGATTAGGGCGTTGATTTCATGACCTTCACAATCCACATGTCCACCGGTATTGTGTTCATCTTGGTGGCTGCATTTCTGCTTCTGAGATTGCTGTATCGAGATCTCGGGAAGACAGAATCAGATGAAAAGTATGAACTTATTGGTATGTTATAACCATATTTTATGTACCATATTTAGTTTATATAAGTATTGTTACTTTTTATAATAAGTTAAATTAGCTTTTTTGTTTGGAAAAAGTGCGTTTCTTATAGAGCTTACTGATTAATCTTATATATATATAATTAAATTGTTCTACTTATACCAATTCCAGGAGGGTATTCATCAAATCAGTTAATTTAAAAACATTTTTTTTACATTTCATCTTAATTCTTTTATTATTGAGCAACTTCATTAAACATCAACCAAATATTTAATATTAAGTTTTTTGTTCTTTGAAAAGTTCTTTAAACCTTGTCTTGTGATCAGGTTTACGTCGAGAGATAGAGGTGTGGCGCCGTCAAGCCTTCGCCATCACAATAGCGAGTTCAGAAGAGGCCGCAGTGAGAGCTTTGTTGCTCCAAAAAGTTGTCCAATTGGAACACGAATTGTTCATTAAGTCGAGAGATAAAACTACCAATGTTGAATTCCGTCAGACAATTGAGCAAATGGAGCAAACAGTACGAAAATCGTGATTTTAGACAAATATGTATAAATATATGTGTATGTTCTTTCAAACTTTCAGTACCGAATCACGAACAAACTGCTTTTGATCAAATGCTCCATTGTGATGGTCGTCGTTATCATGTGCTTCTTTGTCTCATCTATAGAGGGATTTCATCTTGATCTAGGTCAGCTATAGCAATTGCACAAATAATTGTTCATCCATTAAATTGTTAATATTAAACTTTAAATATTATATATTATGTTATGGTTGTACATTTATTATAACTCTCTTCATATCAATATTTTCAAAAGCTGTCTCACAAAATCGAAACAAAATAAGCAACTAATTTCATCAAGCCATGAGCGCCAGATAACCTATGCTCTACAAATATAGGCCACACTCCAAAACACACTATCCATCAAGCCTCTACCACACCAAGCCTCTAACACACCAAACCTCTACCACACTAAGCCTCTACCACACTAAGCCTCTACCACACTAAGCCTCTACCACACTAAGCCTCTACCACACCAAGCCTATACCCCTTCAAACATATACCACACTAAGCCTCTACCACACCAAGCCTCTACCACACCAAGCCTCTACCACACCAAACCTCTACCACACTAAGCCTCTACCACACTAAGCCTCTACCACACTAAGCCTCTACCACACCAAGCCTCTACCACACTAAGCCTCTACCACACCAAACCTCTACCACACTAAGCCTCTACCACACTAAGCCTCTACCACACCAAGCCTATACCCCTTCAAACATATACCACACAAAGCCTCTACCACACCAAGCCTCTACCACACTAAACCTCTACCACACTAAGCCTCTACCACACCAAGCCTTTACCCCTTCAAACATATACTACATTAAGCCTCTACCACACCAAGCCTATACCCCTTCAAACATATACAACACTAAGCCTTTACCACACCAAGCCTCTACCACACTAAGCCTCTACCACACCAAGCCTCTACCACACTAAGCCTCTACCACAACAAGCCTTTACCACACTAAGCCTATACCCCTTCAAACATATACTACACTAAGCCTCTACCACACCAAGCCTCTACCACACTAAGCCTATACCCCTTCAAACATATACTACACTAAGACTCTACCACACCAAGCCTATACCCCTTCAAACATATACCCACTAGTCTTTTGCTACTTATCCATTCAAACCACTAACCGTAAAAAACCCTTTTCCTCAAAGGTTGGATCGCCTTTCTCGGTGCTGTGTGGCTTTTAGTGCTCGCAGACTTCGCGGAGTTGGAGTCACTTCTAGACCGTGTAGAGTGGGCCACTCTTATCTTCTTCGCTGCCCTCTTCGCTCTCATGGAAGCCTTACAAGAACTCGGTCTCATCACCTATATCGGGAACCTGGTCTCACAGTTCATCCTCTCTCTGCCACCTTCAGCCCAACTTCCAGTGGCCCTACTCACTCTCCTGTGGGTGTCGGCCCTTGCCTCTAGCTTCATTGACAACATTCCTTTCACTACTGCCATGATACCGATTGTCATACAACTTGGAGATTATCTACCCCTTCTGCCGCTAGTTTGGGCACTTGCTTTTGGAGCATGTCTTGGTGGAAATGGAACTCTGATTGGAGCTTCTGCTAATGTTGTCGCTGCGGGCATTGCGCAGCAACACGGCTATGGATTCACCTTTAAAGACTTCTTCAAGTATGATATTTACTCTGGTCATCCAGTTGGGGGTTTAAATCTTTTTTTATAAGTTGACCTAATATACTTAATATACTTATAAAGATATAATAAATCAATATTTATCTATTTACAACATATCGGGCTTAAGTAATTTATATAGTATTAACTTCAGCACTAATAAATTGTTTGTTTTATCTTTATAAGAGTAAAAACTTACCTCGGCCTTAAATACCAATTTCGCTAGAGTTGTCACGTAACAAGGCGACACACATATATATAAACTTTAAACTCGCACCAAGCTGAAAGAGATTTTTTTCTCAAGATATTCTATAAATGTCAATTTCGATTTGATTAAATATAATCTTGAATATTACATGTTTCAAATATATATAGAATTTATTTTAACTTTTATTGTCACATAACATGTTACTTTCTGCTTTGTATAATTTTAGAGTGGGCTTTCCAATGATGCTGTGGACTACACTCTTGGCTTCTATCTATCTACTAATTTGTCATTGTGCTTTTGCTTGGCATTAATGAATCTGTAGAATTTCACATTGTATAACGAATATTAAAAGATACATTTAAAATTAATTTTATCATTTCATTTTAAGCGCCAATTGTACATATATGTTTGATTTATAAATAATATATCGTGTTTTTATAATTTATTTATACAGGTATGTCAGTGATTTCTAAATTGTACATTAAGATATATTATATACTATATATAACATCTAAATTGTATAATATTATATTATTTAATTGTCTTGCATATTTAATCATTCATTTTATGTATATATTTTACAGATAAATATATAATGTCTTTTGAAACATATAGACATCAACATTTTACATAGATATTGTATATTATATATAGAACTAGATTAGACATCTAAAAGATTTCTATACTAAAGTATGTTGCATCGCGTGTATGGCAAATACAGTTATTTGAAAATAACTTAACAGAATATATAAATTTAATTGATACATATAAACAATTATTGAATTTATTATTACTATACAGATATATATTTAATTAATACCTATAAGCAAATATTGAATTTTTGCCAGGATCGACAGAAACCGATACTAAGTTACAACAATCAGCTAGATTAGCAATCTAGTTAAACTTAAACAAAGATAGTATATCAATGCCATTTTATTAATAATATTATTTTATTTTTTTAATAATTTAAACACAATATATTTTACAAATTATATATGCGTATATATATTTATCTTATATATGCGTAACCGTATTCTGCGGTTAAATATATATATATGAATACCGTAATTTTCTTCTTTTTAGTGACTTTTATTTTCATTTGTATTAATTAAATCATATTCTAATAAAAAAAATGTCTGTCCATTAATTTTAAAATAGGTATCATAGAGCTTGAAGAATATTTTATCTAAAATTGGGGTTGGGTCAATCGATGAACGATAAATTATTTATCTATTAAATTAAATTGTCTAGAATGGAAGATGAGAGTATCAGACATATAATAAAGTTTAAAAACAATATAAATATTTATTTGTAAACATCCTAGTATAATGTATAAAATTAAATCCGAGATCTACAAAAATATACCAAATAAAAACACTTTCTGTGATATATTAATTTGCTAATAATAACTACAATACAAATCAAAATTATACTTTTATTATGTGCCTCGATCTGATCATAATAAAAATATACCCTGCGATCACATGCGTCATATATATATATACGAAAATAAATATATAATTAATTTTAATAGATAAATCGGAGTGGTATCATTTTTACTCCCCTTAATTAAGGCATGTTTATTTATAAAGGCTTATATTAGTCGCGTATCCAGAGAGGTGCTCAAGCTCCACTCATGTGTTCTATATTGCACTCATATAGACAGAAATAATGTATACCTAAGGCAATGGTCGATGACACCAGGCAATGGACCTGTTAGGTGGCCTTATACTGTGGAAGAGGAGCTGAGAACCTAGCTTTTACGGATAATGTACAGGTTAATTATGCGGTATGGTTCATTACACCCCAGTCTGACGATGGAAAACAAATAGCAATCTATTCGAATTTCCACGACAGGTCGTCTGTGGTGGCTCGTAGTCAAGAACCGATTTTCGGCCAACCACATCGCACGGCCTCTAGTTTTACACCGCGTTGAGCAACTCCCGCATGAATATCATTATTGTAAAAGACTGGGCTGTGCTTGCGGCCATGTAGTGATACGTCTAGCACGTTGTATAGTGTCAGAGTTAGGCGGAACTTGATGCGCGTGACTTCAGCGGAAATACTTATGTCTCGATCTTACAGTTCCCTCGAGTAACTATAACGATTCGTTCAATCACTGCAAATCCACTCATGATCCTTTTTGGAATCTCTCAAAAAGTTATAATGGTCTCAGTATACTATTATGCAGAGTCATAGTTATATAACTTTTTTGTTTAAATTAATGCCCCTTCACATTTACAACCTTCTTCTTGAAATTCTGGGTACGACCCTGCGTATAGCTAAAGTTATGGCTATTATAGTGAACTTGAATTTGATATATGTAAGCTTATGAGGTTATAGCAATCGATAAGGAGCTCTAATAGATTATCTTAAAGATATCTGAAAGTTATCTAATAGAGTCAAGTATCATTTCTAAAAGAAATACGAATCGTCGAACAAAGTTTACTTTTGGGTAGAGGTCCAAATAGAAAGAGTATGGTAGCAGAAAAATTATGTTTAATAGTAGCTATAGTTCTATTACAGCTGATCATGACCATTTCGATTGAGATTCGACCAAAGCTGTCATATTTACTAATAGTGTTGGGAGATTATGATGAATAGACCTTGGTTGGGCATTGAAATCTCCTATAAGAAAGATGATATAATGCGTTGCTAAAAAGTTAAGAAAGAAATCAAGAGTTGAATAGAAGATGTTTCTTAGTTCTGGATTGGCCTACGCGAGGCCTTGACAATAAAGAGACATAATTTCAAATTATCTGACATGATAACAAAAAACAAATAGATGGAAAACTTACGAATAATATTAGGGTGAGAGTTTTTGGACAGATAGACTCTAACTTTTAACAACATGACAAATAGAATTGATTAATTGATAAATTGATTAATTTTATATTAATTGTTTATAAATATGTTTTTCTTAAGACATTTTGTTTCGGTTTCACAAATTTATATTAAATAAATAAGTTATTACTTTTATAGGGAATTTGTATATAAGTCAAATTTATATATTTTAATTAAATATAGTGCTAACAATTAACATTTAAAATTTGTTTTAGAATTAAATAAATTGATAAATATACTAATACCTTTTTTAATTATTCTAAGACTAATGAAATTTACTTATAATTAATTTTTTGTGATATATCCCTTTTTTTCAATTAAAATTTTAAAACTCGAAATACTGAAGTGTAACGCGTTAAATGTAAGCTTTTATTTATAAAAATTCTGTAAAATTGATAGTAAGCTATGATTAAAAGTATAAACAAAGCGATCTTATTTTTATATTAACTTAATATTTATATAATCATTTTTTGATCAGTTAAAATTGTAGTAAAATGGTTTTATAGTTGGAGTACCTTGTTATATTTAACCTATTTTTAGTTTAGTTATAATTTTTTACCTTGAATATATAAAAGCTTTAATTATTTGCACTATATTACAAAAGCATACCTATTGGATGTAATTACAGAATAAAAGAAAAGTTCATAATTATTTCTAATTACCATATCCTTTTTAGTGATGAATAACATAATTTGCATTCTCAAAAGAATAGCATACTTGTTGAACAAATTGAATTATTTTATTAGGAAGGTAGATTTGAAGAACACAATCTGTCAGAGAGATTACCCAATCTGTTGGGCAAGGACAGGGTTGCCACACACTTAAGAATATGCTTGAATTTGAACATTTTGGATGATATGCGGTTTATCAATTATAGGACCTAGATAATTATAGTCCATTAGGGTTCATACAGATCCTGGAATTTAGAAATGGGCCTGGAAATCATGTAGTTTTGTCCTGGAATTTAATTATGTTGCCTAATATATATATTGTGCTCAGTTTACCAATCTGTGCTTATTACTAATATGCCCTGCACAAATTACCAATTTATATATTATTTTTGTAAATTTGACTGCTTTATGTTGAATTAAAAAACAAATTATATACAAACACTTTAATATAACAAAAAATTTTATTCAAAAATAATAATAAATTTTTTTTATTATTTTTAATAGAATTATTTTATTTAATTCAATATAAGGCAGTCGAATTTGCAACAGTGATGTGTAAATTATTTTATAAAACACATTCAGTACAAGGAAGTAAAATATATAGATATATATACAGATTAATTATTATTTATAGTAGAATTATTATTTTTTAATTCAATATAACACAGTCAAATTTACAAAAATAATATATAAATTAGTAATTTGTGCAGCACATATTAGTAATAAGCACAGATTGGTAAAATACGCCTAACATATATATATATTCACTAATATATTTCATCATTTCAGTATAAATGACCTGGTATTTTAATAATCAACATTTTCTATTTTTTTAAAAGAAATGCATTATTTTAATTATTTTCTAAAGGTACCATCATTATACCTCAATATGATTTAGCCAGCATATTCTGATAATATATGAAAATGTTCCTTATAAGTTAATAATTTATCCTAAGTTAAAAAAAATATATATATAACAGGCTTTTTTTTATTAAAAATGTACAGACTGATGTACTGGCTATAAAGACTAAAAGAATCAGAGTCAACTTGTAAATGAGTCAAGTCGTAGACAATGGGTAAAAAACGGTCTGGTCCACCCAGAAACAGCCCGACTGTATCGGTAATAAACGTCCCGCCCGTGGGTAATAAACGGTCCAATCTTCCTTACATGCAATGGGTAATAAACGGCCCGACCGTATGGGTAATAAACGGTCTAAATAAAACTAATATATTTTTTAAGACAATTCCTTTTATTTATTTTAAATATGCGCCACAGTTTATTCCGCTTTAACTATATCTCCATACAAAGAAAGCAGTTATATAATTAGGACGTAAAACAAAAAATTGATTGCAAGTATTAATTGCAACTTGTTTGAAAACATATTTATGTTGAATTTAAACATATTGTTGATCGTTTAAATTGTAAGGCAACCCATTTATGAATATCCAATTAAGTATATAAAGAGTCAAAAGAAAAAAACAAGAAATATTAGTAGAAAAATATGTTTTAAAATTTGTTTAAAATTTGCAGAATTTTTTTAAAAAAACGTTTAGCTTTCCTTTTAAAAATACATTTGATATGTTTAATAAAGTTTAATACATTTTTTTCTGAGCTGTCTGAGCTTATACGGTTGAGCCGTTTATTACTCATTGCATGTAAGGAAGATTAGACCGTTTATTACCCACTGTCAGGCCATTTATTACCCATATGGTCGGGGCGGACCGGACCGTTTTAAAAAGTATCTTGGAATTTTGAATCATTTTAGAAATCCTGGAAAAGTCATGACATTTTATTACAATTATTCTGTATGAACCCTGTATTACACAGACTATGGATTTAATATTTTTCTCATTTTGTATTTTTTTTTTAATAATATTTTTGCTTGTTGATGCATATTAACCAGTTGATTATTTTGAATTTATGGATGTCCAGTTTAACTGCAGTTGATTGTATATATCATATTAATGAACAAATATAATAATAATATGTATTTGAAATAGTAATTGTCAATATTGCATTTTTTTTAAAATAGGATTTATTTTGACATAATTGGTCGCCAAAAGATTAACTTAGTGAATACAATGGTAAACTTGGCAAATACAATGGTCAACATGACAACTATAATTGTTAACTCAGCTAATGGTCTATTGGGGTTGGCGCTATATAGGATGATTGCACTGTCACAATATTTTAACTATTTACACTAATTTAAATTTTGACTATTTATGTTATTAAGTATGATTTATACTACACTATATTTAAATAAAACTATTATATGAAATTAATTAAGTAGTAACAAAAGTGTAATAAGAAAAATGTAGAAAATGAAATAAAGTTTAAGTCAAGAAAAAAAAACATTTTTGAAATATTAAATTTGGGAAATATATAAAAATGTACAAAAAATATATTGGCATGCATTAAAGGGGCTAGGCCCTTGCTCTATAATTAAAAATTTATAGGGGTAAAGCTGGAGTTGAGTAAATGAAAATGCAAGTATGTAAAAGTCTTGAAGCAGAAAAAGTACCATTGTCATAAGAGCCCCAAGCTTCAAAAATTCGCCCTTGAACACAACAATGTTTTGCTGCTGAACTTTCTTCAATTTTCCATCATGGACAAGCCTTTCATGTATGTGAACCAGCTGACACTATTTTTTGAGGAGAAGTTGTAAAAGTAAATAAAACTGAATGCAGGATTTTCCTGCAAGACCATTAATTCTTTGATGTATCCCTCTACATCATTATTTGTTCTTACTGGCTGTCAATAGATGTCCATGATTCCACCAGCCATACTTCTGAATGAAGGCACATGCAATGCACATAGTCAAGGAGAACTGTAATATCAGGGTGATGGTTCTGTGTCACCAGTTCTTCAAATGCTGCCTCTATCCTCTGATGTGTCAAAAATGGAAGGGCCATTATCTTTCAGATATATCTATAGGCAGCTTGCAATCTAATTTCTTGATAAAATTTTCATTGGCTGGAATTTGCAAAGCCAGATTAAAACAACTCAAGAGACCTATACCTAGCACAATTTAAAAATGAAGAAAAACAATTATCGTAAAAGCACAAGTCCACTGAAATTGCAACTAATCTGCTCTTAAGACTATGTCAGTGTAAGTTAATTATATCTTTTGTCGAGTAGTGTAAGTTAATTATATCTTGGAATTGTACCCATGTACTTGGTATATTAAAGATGAGATAACATTATTAAGCTTGTTGTTGACAGAGGTAATATTGATATCAGACACAACTGCCTCTCCTTATCAATTGCTAGAGTTTTAATGAAGTTGTAAAACTATCATATCACTTGCCAATAAGTTCAAAGAGAAAAATCCAATATGCTTTTCTATTGTTCACAAAGCTGCCTTGACCCATCTGTGATCACATCCAAATCATTGACACATTTGGAACAGCAATTTTGTAATTTTAATTTAATTGATGTGTTGATCTCCATTTAGCATATTTGAGTTAAAATGGGTGATACCATTGTCATTGTGTGATAATTATTTTTATCATAATCCTCTCCGTGAAGAACCTCTTCAAGCTGCAGCTAAGTGTTTAGATTCCAAGAAAAATATAGATGCACTCTTTTAGCATCCAACAACATCCAATATGTGGGCAGTGATATCTAAACTACTACTATTGAGTCATAGGCAAGCAATGTGGAGAGAAGCTTCTCTATCAACAAGTGTATCTACTTCTAACCAGAAAACCTTCATGCAAAACATGTTGTTAAAGATCATTTATTTGGAGTTGTTTGAATTGACTGAAATTGAAACATCTAGCAGAAGATATCAAGATGATAAAGACAAAAAAGAAAAAAGGAGAGGAAATGAGAATAAGACAAACTTGATCAAATGTAAAAATGGCAGAAATGTATGTCCACTGGACATAAATCATCTTGTTTATCAGAAGAAGCTGCAATGACAAGCAACAGTGTGCTGTTCAAAGAGACATATTCTCTCATGGCCAGATCAAGAGCTTTGAAAGCCAATCTTGTCAAACTGACATCATCAATTAATAGGCTGCAGAAGAAGTGAGCTTGGTTTCAAAACAACAACATTCATTTGATTTCACAAGATAGATTTATTTATTATTCATAAATTATGTTTCACAGAACTTTTCAAATTGTAAAAATAATATTTAATTTATAACTTAATATTGTATACCTGAGAATTAATTTATATATTTTAGTGTACATGATCTGCATAAATGTAAAAAAAGAGACTAGTAACACTTTTTTTAGTCTAATTTTGTAGTGAAAAAAATGTGGCAACCCTGTGTTGGCTGAAATGGGCCAGTTTCTACCTATATTTTTATATATTAAATAAGTCCAAAACAATTCTAAAATACATTAATTTTCAAATATTGTGAGAAATCTTATAATTAATTAATTTAGGACTTTGAACATAATTTTTAATGAGTTTGGCAAAAATTTAGGCTATTATGGATCATTGTCATTGGGCCATTGTTTGACAGGGTTAAAATGGAGCCAATGCTTGGCTCACCTAAATTTTTTAAATAAATGGAATTTGATTATGAAAGTTTTAGTATTAGAACAAATATTCAGGATTCCCACACCCTATGGAATTTTGAAAAATGATTGTCACCTATGGAAAAGCTAAGAAATTTTGATTATACATTTTTTTAAAAATATATAAATAGAATACTTAAAAAAATATTGCATTATGCAAATTTAAAAAATTGTATTTTTAATTGTAATCTTTAATTTTTTTTAAATATATATTTTGTTAAATTTTGTTTATAAATTAAAATTCATTCTCTAAACAATTCAGTTTAATTAATGCATTTTTTTATTCCTACTGTACTTCATGATTAATTGTTTGATTTAAAATAATTTAAGTAATTGATCTAATCTATTATGACCTTTATTTATGTTGAAATAGTAAAATAATTAGTTTTTTTAAATAAATAATAATTATATAAAAAACTTAGATACAAAATTGAAATTGGTGGAATCCACCCCAAGCCCATTGGAGTGTTTAATAATTTATTTTAAGTGCATACATACATGTAATTTTTCTTACCTTGAAGCTCTGTTTTTAGCTCCTAAACACAAATAAATTTTAAATGAAATTGAGCTAACATTCATTTTTATTTATTTTAAGGTTTGAGCTAACCCAATTTTTTGTCATTTTTGACTCTCAATAATTACTATCTGATTTGAAATGTATTTTTATACTTTTTACATATAATTTTTTGTATAAATTAATATTGCTATTAATATTTATAATTAAAAATCAGATTAGAATGAAATCATATATATAATAATAAAATAATGTGAAATTAATTTTGTTAATGTACACATCTTATGCTTTCTAATAAATACTGCTGCAACTAATTGATTCTAATATTATTTTAATTACTATATACTGTATCTATTATTTAAAGTTTTATTTATATTAGTTGTAGTAGTGTAATTTTTTGTTGGTTGTTTACTTTTATTTTACTTAAATATATATGTTTACTAATATAATATACTTAATTTTGTTTCATTTAATTTAGTGTTTTTATATCCATACTTATTTGACTTCTTTAAGAGTGTAATTCAAAAATCATTTTCAATTTGCATAATATAAAAAAAAATTCTAATTATTTTTTTCATTGAGTTGAATTTTCCTATTTTCTCCAACTATATGTATGATTTTATTTTCAGGTAATGGACCAAATTAATGATTTCTTAGCTGAACAACGTCGACAGACAGAAGATACTTATCCATCTCAACCAGAAAAGTATATTAAAATTAGCCATGTTTATATTCCGTTTCTCAACTCATAGAATTTAATATTTTGTAGCTACCGTAGGCGGGATAGAGATCGGCGTTCGCGGAGTCCTCAAAGAAATTATAGGGATGATAGAGATGATGATTTACCTTCGTCCACAATTAAGATAAAAAATTTGCCATCATCAATAACAGAGCGCGATGTGAGCAAGCTAAAATTTTATTATTTAAATAAATTGTTTTATTAGAATGTGCAACTTAACTCATATTTCAGATTCGACATTATTTAGATGACAAAGAAATTGAATACTCTTCTGTTCGTTTAGTAAAAGACAGACGAACAGGTAAACTCTTGTTTAATGATTATTTTCTATCACGTCTTTATGAGTACATAATTATTCTATTTTTATATTATAGGTCATACAAAAGGTTTCGGTTTTGTTGAATTCTACTCAGAGGATGATGCTCGTGATTGGATGTCAGAAAATGAAGTTAGTCGTTCTTTGCTTTAATTTAGTTTATCGTTAATGACATTTATTAGTGTTGCCGTTCATTCACCTTTACTTCCTATGTTTGTCCTGCATAAATAAATTTAGTTTTATTTGAAATGTATAATTTATTGCTATTTTTCTTTTTAAAATGAATAATTATAGGGCGAAGCTCACATTAGAGGTTATTCTGTTCGCTTATCATTTTGTTCTCCTCGAGATATAGACGATGACAATCGTAGTGATTATTCCTCCTCCAGAGTAAGTGTCGTTTTATTATAGCACTAATTTATGTTGTATGTGTACAATTTATGTTTTTAATTTTAGGACGCACCTTGGAGGCACGAGGAGCCGAAAAACACTATAATGCTTCGGGGAATTCCATCCACTTTTACAGAAAGAGATGTAATTTTGTGGATTTTTTTGTTTAAATTGTGCACTATTGTAAATTAATGTGTTTCATTGTTTTATTTAGATTCGTACTGAATTGGACGATCAAAGAATTCATTATGCCGATGTTCGTCTTATACGGGATAAACGATCAGGTATAGTACGCCCATTTAGTGTCCCAAACACTGAGCATATAATTTTTGTATTGTATATAAACAAATTAATTCGTCTTATTAAATGTGTTATTCTCATCATTGATGTTATATTATAATATAATGACGTGAGTGATTAGCTCCATTGAATGGAAATGTGCTGTTTGTCGGAGTCGTCAATATTTTCGACCCTTTTATTGATGCGTTACTTGTTTATTGACTCCATTTACCAGGTCAGTCGAGGGGATTCGGTTTTGTCGAATTTGAGACAATCCAAGAGGCCAAGGATTGGATGGAATCACAACAAGTAATCCTTCAACTACCCCTTCACTACTTCTGCTTATTTGATACGAGGCGTCAATCACATTTTCCCTCCTAAGTGGTATTTCTTATATTGATGCCCACAAAGATTAACGACAATTTTCTGTCTAGGACGCCCCTACCATTCCTCAAACAGAAACCGTGATACATACAACATTTAGCTTTAAAATATATAAATATTAATATGTAATTTTTAAAACAATAGGAATAGGTTCATATGTTATTGTAATATAAATCAGTTAATTGTATTGTTAAAAAGGGCGAATTTTAGTTTTTTTTAATTAGTTTATGGTTTGAAATTAATTTTTATATTGTTCAGGGCATGCACTGTTTTCCATAACTGTATTGTACCTTCATTATAAAAATCATGATTAAATTCTTTTTAAAAATATATTTCTTCTAAGGTACAATACCATTTGTAAAATGTACCATTATTAAATTACACCATTGACACAAATTATTCTTTATCTTACATCTGCTATGAAAAGAAAAATTTATATTATTTTTTCTAAATTGACAATTATATTGTAAGCATATTTTGATGTTCAGTGTATGCAATGCCTGGCTATTTTTTATTTTATATAGTAGCATCGATACCTTTTTACATGCATCGATTCCATAGTTAGGTCAATCAAACAATCACATTACATGTCCACGCAGCGCTCTTTCTCCATATCCTCGGTTGTGTGTCCTACCACTGGTATTCTAAACCCGAACATTGCTCAGTCACTGCTAATCTTCAACATATTTGCTTCTAATTTCAGGGCTTGTTTCGTGTGCGACAGTGTGACCTTTGTATGCTGTACAGTTCACCACGCGTTTCCAGTGACGGTCTTGGTGGTCGATCTCTTCTTGGACATGGGGATAGACTGACATTAGCAAATTCTATGGGTCTTTTGGGGGATAAGAATATTCCATTTGGGGATTGGAATTGTTCAAGAGTAAGTAACTAATAGTTATTAGGTTTTAATATGTACATCAAATAGTTTGTACCTGTTATAAATAATTTAATTAATTATTTTAGTGTGCTACACATAACTTCAAAAGGCGAGATTTCTGTTTCAAGTGTAATTTTCCTCGTATGCAAAATCAGACCATTGTCGATACAAATGATGGAACCGATTATGTTGGAACAACACCTTGCAATAGTAAGTTTTATATCTATATTTATATCGCAACCGTATTATATGTTATTATGTTTCAAAAATAATTTGTTAATATTAATAATGTATGTATAAAATTATAATATATAATAAAATATATAAATAAACAAAGATTATGTTTAAATTTTCGATAAATTTTTATTAAATAATTATTTAGTATTTTTTTTAGTGCTTGCAATTATTTTATTATCATGTTACATTTTAAGCACTGATCCTTCGAAATATTGACGCTTTAACTACGGAAGAAAATATTACACAAGCTTTGCGTGTATTTAGTGGCGCTGAGGTGAAGCAAGTTCGAGTTATGCGAGATGAAATGACTCATGTTTCTTACTGTTTTGCGTTTGTTGAACTCGTCTCTGTGGCGACGGCTTGTCAGATTGTTGATGTTTTGCTCAAAGACCAACCTCTCTTTGAAATAGATGGCAAAGCCATCACTATTAATTATGCTAAAAATACATACAAGTACGTTACTGATATGATTTATTATACTGAATAATTTATATGTTTCGCAATAATGTATGTATTAATCCAATCAATTAATACATACATAAATATATATCTAAAATTCAATTTCAGCACAATTTTAGCTTCCCTAGAACAAAAATCACTAGAATTAGCTGCTCGTCTAGCTCAACCAGAGACTTCCCAATTCCTCCAAACAACCGGTGTTCACGCTTTTCCTGTTATGGCTACCGCTATTAGTAAGGCATATTTTAAGCTACTATAATAGATTTTTTTATTATTTTTTCAATATTATATCTGATATAAATTATGTCTAAACTTATTTTTTATGTAAATGTGTATGCATGCTTTGTAGGTGTCCCCCAAACGCTTGGTTATGCTGGAAATGCTACAGCCAATGCAGCTGCTGCTGTGGCCCAAGCCGCACTTCAACAGAAACAAGCTCAACAGCAATTCGCAGCCGCAATAGTCCACTCTCTACACCACGGTCAGTTGGCAGGACATCACTCCGCTACAGTTGGCAGTCAGATTGCTGCCCTTTCTAAGCAACAAGTTGCACTCCAATTGGCGGCACATCAAGCCGATCTCTCCAAACAATCGCAATCTCAACCAACAATGCCATACGATGCATCTACGGCTTTGCAGATTAAATATCGTAAGTGAAAAAGTGATTTCAAAAGAGTTAATGTTAAGAGTGGCTTATCATAATTTGATATTTTTAATAAATTAAATCTATTTTTCTTCTGAAAATTACTATTTAATTACAGTGAACAGAATTGTTAATTTAATTGTTTACTGGTTAATCTGAAGTCTACAAAATTTTAATTCATATAAGACAAAAGGAAAATTTATTATATTAATAATATATTGAGCCGTTTCTGTACAGTATTATCAACATCCTTTAAACATGTTCAGTATTTTAAAAGATTATTATTAAATCTGATCAACTTTATCGTTTATCTTAAAGCTACTCCGGACACATCAACTTATGCATTTGAAGAGAGCTCTGGGTTCTACTATGACCCAATAACCGGGCTCTACTACGACTCTAATTCGCATTACTTCTATGACCAAAAGACCACATCCTACGTATACTGGGATCAACAACGATCCACTTATCTTCCCGCTCCACCTGCGCAATCATCGGAGGGTACAAAGTCAGATGAAATTACGGGCTTAGATGATGGATCAGTTAGAACGGAAAATGAGCAAGTTAAAAAAGTAAGAATTTTTTGTTCAAAATGTTATCAGGCCAATCTTTTAACCATTTTTTTACGTTTCAGGAGAAAGAGAAAAAAGAAAAAGCAAAGACTGCTAAAAAGATTGCAAAAGAAATGGAAAAATGGGCCAAAGCAATGAATTCTCAGAAACAACCGATTCCTTTGAATATTACTGCTCCCAAAGAACAACACATATCTATGGTGCATGTATGTATTATATTGTTCGTATGATATTTTTGTAAGTAATTTAAATAAATACATCGAACTGTTTGGTAGGTTTCCTTTTTCCACTTGATGTACTCATCATTTTTACTTTTAAATATTAAAATTCAATATTTGATTATGAAATTTTACTATTCATTAAAAGTATGGTTAATTACAAAATATAAAATGTTTATTTCACTGTTTTATTTGTCCAAAAAATCCAAGCAATAGATGATAATTGTTATATTAATGTTGCTTCGAAAAAGCAATATATATTATTATTATAATTTAGTTTCAAGGGGACTGAAAAATGGATAATATAAAATGATTTGCATGATAAGCTAACCATTGAATGCACCTTTACGGAAAATGTAAACACAAAGATATACTAACTATGGTTAAAATAGGTCTTAGATGGAAATTCTCTCGAGGTAACTTCGATATCTTTTATCACTGGTATCGATGATAAAATAGTTAATAGTCACAATAAAATATTTTGGCTATGAAAATATAGATAAATAATTTAGGGAATCCTACAAGTCAAGATATCTTATGCTGGTTTTTAATTTCTCGTCCAGAATGAACACTCAAGTAAATCTGCTGACACCGGATTCGCAATGTTAGAAGCGGCCTCGAGTGGTGTTCCCCAATCTGCATTGTCTGCGGTGGCTTCCACATTTACAGGGCAGCCACCAGTTGGTGGTATATCAGGACTTGTGGCTCAATACGGTGGGGATAGTGACAATGAAGAAGCACCGTCGGATGATTATGGAACTGCAAATTCATTGGGGTCGAATCCCTCAATGACCAGATACAGTTCAGAGTCAGACGTAAAAATTGCAGAGGAAGAATCCAAGTGAGTCTTGCTCATAGATTTCCTTGTCCAATATTTCATGTACTATTTCATATATTATGAATGTTTACGTTTTTCGTTTTAGATTATTGGATTGGAACAAATTAGCCTGCTTGTTATGTTCCCGTGGTTTCAAAGATGTAGAAACTCTAAAAAAGCATCAAAACTTCTCTGAACTCCACAAGAAGAACGTAGAGAGTCTACGTAGTCGTCTTTCTTCTACACCAACCAGCAATAGTCAGTTCGCTGATGATGCCAATAATGAAGATAAGATACAGTATCGGGACAGAGCTAAGGAAAGACGTGACAAATACGGAGTACCGTCACCACCTCGTTCATCTAAAAGGGCTCGAGCTGCACCTTCTGGAAGAAGAGACCACTCTCCTCCAGTCACATCGACAAGACCGTCTCACGAAGAACCAATCTTCGAACAACCACCACCCCCTTCAGAGTCAGGTAAGATACAATAATTTATTAATATAAAAGATTACATACTAAAATGTTTCAACCATATATCCTATTTTCTAACGATAGAGATGATGTCAAGTAGATTAAAAATCTAGAATGTATTAAAAGTAAAAACGTACATTCTTCAATTATATTTTCAGAAGTAAACGTTGGTAGTCGTCTAATGCAAAAAATGGGTTGGCAATCTGGCCAGGGTCTTGGTCGTACCAATCAAGGACGAACAGAGATTGTGGAAGCCGAGTTCCGACAACAAGGTGTTGGATTGGGTGCTCCAGGGGCACAGAGTAGAGGGCCTCCCGCCGAGACTTATAAAGAAAATGTCAAGAGAGCAATGTTTGCCCGCTTTCATGATATGGAATAGTAGTTTTTAAATATATATTATCCACATTATTTTTTGTACATACCTAAAAATATAATATAACTGTTCGCATTATAGTCACTTATTTCATTACATTTTTTATTGATTCATTCATTGTGTTATCTGTTTATTACAGGATTTATTGTTTCTCCCAGTGTTTTAAAGTATGTATTATAATACAGTTATTTTTGTATAAATTTGTATTTGTAATGAATCAAAAATTGTTTTCCTATTGTATATATATATAAATGTTATTTTACAAATTTTGAAAGGGATGCACTAGGCTTATAATATTAGGTATAATAGGTATATAATATTTCATATTTATTTAACAAGTAAAAGTTATTGACTTGAGTTTTTCAGGTGTTAACGCTTGTTCACTTATTGGGATCGCGACGATCGCTAAAATGTGTCCCTTATTTAAATTAGGTATATATATTATTATTAGTTATAGAGCAAAAGTATCTACTTCGATTTATTATAAATACTTTTATTAATTAATTCAATAAAAAACGTTTTATGTAATTCTCTGCATACATTTAGAATTATTTATTTGTTTTAAAATTGCCTTAGATTTTTATGAAGAGAAAACAATCAATGAAGGCCATTATAAGAAATTATTCAAATTTACGGTAATAGGTTGTTAGCTCAATGTTCATTTGAAGAACTACATATAGAACTTCAGGGCAACCTACCTGCTATAGATATTTTAGAATAAGCACAAATTAGACTTTTGGTGTAGTGATCATAAAAAAAACTAATAAGTGTCTACATCAATTTATATGCATTGTATTCTAAATTTCAAGTTGATATCTTTTTTAGATCTTTAGTTATAGACTCAAAAATCGCCATTATCGTAATCATTCTCTTTCAGATCCAATAATTACCCCTAAACTTCAATCGATTTAGATAATATTTTCAATATACATTAAAATGGTTAAGTAAAAAAAAGTAAATTTACTTAGCTTTTGATCTAAAATTGTCCGTAAAACGATAATTTTTTAGCATTCTTTAACATCAATATACTTCAAAATCGAGGTTTACATTAAAAAAAATAGTTAAATGGATTGTAAAATTTTTACACGTATTGATCAAACGTATTTAAATTTAATTATTTTAAAGATAATGCACAAATTAAGTCTAAAAGCATATACTTGCGGATAGACAAAAAATATTTCTTAAATTTGTCAGCTTTGTTTTATTAAAATGAATTAAAAAAATATTTGTTTTCGCAGTTTTTAATTCATAGGCTATATTTATTTTATGAATAAAGGGAGATAAATTCAAATATTTCAGAAAAAAATTAATATTTTGTTTACTTTAATAGTAATGATGATAGTACTTATAATATTTCTTAAATTTGTACAAATTATTGTATTCAATAGTATTTTATTGCAGTTTATCTAAATATACATTAGAAATTATAAAATAATTAATCTCATATAATATATTTAAAGACATTTATTATAGACGAGTTGAATATCACATACTTAAGAAGGTTTTACATATCACATAAAAGACTATATATTATTAATAATTTGATTTATCCTATTTGGTACTACCTATTACTGTATGGTGCATTTTGCTTTGCACTAATTATAAATCTGTTCCATGACAGTATGCATAATGCATTCCATGGCTGTGTTGTGACTTATTTACTGTAAGTGAATTTGTCTGGTTTGTGAATGGGACATACCAATATTTATCAATTTGAATGGTACAAACGGTTTGCAAATAGAACCCTTATGCATGTACCATTAACAAATTTTAAATAAAATAAGATTATAACATATTACAGCAAAAGATTATTTTTCTAAATCTATGTAAAAAATATTTATAAAAATTCTTTATTAAATCAATTTGCAATATAAAAGCTATTTTGTCTGTAATAACAACAAAATAGCTGTTCCAACAATCAGGCCAACCAACCCTTGTCGTTTTCCAGTGACAATCACAGTTTTTGTGGCTCTCAGAGCTGTCATGGTAATTTTTTTAGTCTTACAGTTTTCAAAATAACTACTACAAAAATTATTTTTTTGGTTTAAATATAAAAATTATAGGATTTTTTCCTCCACTTTGCATATTCAAATTTATTGTTTTAATTCAGATTTTTTTATTTATAAAAAGTAATCTGATCTTATTTTTTTATTTTAGATGACTTCTTTATATTTTCAATTTTTTTTAATAAAATAATCCAGTCATGTATGCAGGAGGGGTATAATGGCTGTGTACACACCCCTCCAAATTATTTAACATTTTAGACTAAAAAAAAACATTCTTTAATAGAATAATCATTTTATATGGGCTACATATATGTGATATTAGTCCTCATTTAAAATAAAGCACCCCTCCACAAAATATCCTGCATTTGGGCCTGATACCTATTACCTGAATTAATGTTATATAATACATGAAGCTGCTATGAAATTATATATTCAATTCTTGGTTATTTTAAATATGTATTTTTATTTCTGTATTCAATATGTACATACATAAAATACTTATTTTGAAGGTTTAAAATCCCAAAATATAACCTCAAATTTTTTCATGCTTTGAGTTAGTAGTGTGGCTGAAGTGGTTTCTATATCAAAGTTTTGCACTCTGATAGGTTGACAGGTCTGAACTATAGATATATAATAGGTTGACATAAAATTGCTTATTTAACATATAATTAATAATATGTTGTTTCATATTTTTAATAAGATTATGATAATATTTATTAAAATAATTTTAAATTTTTATAATTGACAGTTGAATTTGTTTGAATATTGCTTGAATAGTCCCATGAATTTCATATTGGGAAAAGTATTGGAACCCTGTTAACTTTCAAGGAAATATAACTTTCAGTATTTCCAGTTTACAGAAAATTTACATGGATCAATCTTGTCAGGGAAATCAGGGAAAAGTCAGTAATTTTACATATATATCAGAGAATTTGGACTTCTGTCTGGAAATAAATATAATGAAGCATAATTTTTTTATTAAGAGTATATTTGTATTTGTCATATAGAAATCATATTTAATGTATAATATTTTTTATTTTCTCACCATTTATTAAAGGTTGATTTGAAGTTTTCTTAATATAACAACCATGATTTATTATTTTTACCTACTATTATTGGTGGGATTGTCTATTTGGTAAATTATCAGTTTGTTTAGTGATGTTATAAAAGTTTGTTTAACATTAAGGTAGGATTTTTAAATTGCACAAATACAATATTATTCATTTGTTACACAACATTATAATGAGAAAATTTTTGTTCTAGTTAATAAATATAATTTATATTATTTTAATGTTAAATATTTTAATATTTCTGGATATATATCTATCAATCAGTATATCAGTGGTCATTCTTATCAGAGAATTTGTAATTGTGCAATTAAAATTTTCACCAATCTTTAAAGCCTTACATTTTGTATTTGTCTTGAAAAACCATGAAAAAGCCTTAAATTTTAGAATTCTTAAGTAAATCAAATGTTATGTTTTAAAATTTTTTGAATGGCACTATTTTCAAGAAAAAAAATATGAAGATTTGTACATTTCTTATATTTTACCATTTTTAACATCAAATTTCATGTTTGCAATTTCTAGAATTTCACTGTTTTCAAGCTTTGTGACATCATTTATTATATCAATTATGATTTTATTTTGTACAAACATGAATTATGACTTTAAAAATGGTGATTTGAAAGCCTTATAAAGCCTTGATTTTTTGGAGGCCAATGGTAGGGCCAACTTTTGAGTTGATCAAGTGATACAATTTTCTAACATTACCTTTCCAGTTAACTGAGATGTACATTTTTTCTAAAAAAATTGAAACATCTATTTAATATAGATTGGTTTCATGATCTAGCTTATATATAAATAATGCTGTTTATGTTCTATTATTTTGATAATAATATACATAGATTAAGTAGGTAATAAAACATATCAGAAGTTTGATCATAACTTATTTACTTCATTCTGGATTCTTAATTAAAACAATAATTCCTATAAAAAATTTAAAATACTATAAATATCAGGCATGGTCCCAGAAACATTTCCAAGGGATGTAATAGCACATATTATACTACAACTATATAGAAAGTGTGTATTTTATGGAAAGAGGGAGGGGGTGCACACGCCCCCCAGGGCCCCTTGCATCCACCCCCTAATAATACACACACTTATATGCATTTTCTATCATATTTGAAAAAGAATTCTCTAATTTTTTAAAGTATACAGTCAACCTTGATTAAGTCAGACTCACTTAAATAAGGTTTTTGCTTAACTTGCATATTTTCTTTGGTCCCATTTTTGAGGCTATAAACTCAGATTTTGTCTTGTCTAATTAGGATTCTGCTTATCTTAGACAAAAGCATTTGTCCCAAGGCATTTGACTTAAGCAAGGTTGTCTGTATAATATTTTAATAAATTTATTTGCAGTCTACTTTGGCAAATGGGAATCTGGCTAATCAAAACACAAATCAAATCCCCAATTTGTTGCCTATTGATACAATAGCTTAAAAATGGCTAATCAGAACACCAGCTAATGTTAATTGTGAACAGAATTTGTAGAATGGTCCCTATACTTACAATGTATTTTACATTAGCTAATTGGAACAGCCCATCTACACAGTATTATAATATACATATTCCTACCTTCATTTGGGATTATAAATAAATCCAAGGACATAATTTTCTGTAATATAAACCATAATAATTATTGAAATGTATAGAGTGATAATATTAAACTGACTAGTTAATTGCATCATCATGTTTGCATCACCTATTCAAGTAACAGTCCTTATTTATAATGGGATTGGACATTTTATATTGAGGATTGACACTATTGCATGGGAGTGTCATTTTATAATTAAGGAGACTGCTAATTAAAAGGCTTGCCTCATAATATATTTATTAAATTTAAATTCAAATTCAAATGTCTAACCCAAAATCAATCTAATCCCTTATTAATCCTAAAAGTTATTAAATTAAAAGTTGTTCCGAAAAATAGATTTTCTATTATATTACTGTTTGGTTATTAATTAGCAATAGTAAAATATAATTTTGTTTAAAAATTGTAGTTCAACTTATACAACTAAAAACTTATTTCATCTAATTGGAACTCTACCTAATTCCTGGAGTAGACTGTATATAAATATATATGCATTATATAATTTTTCTAATAAATCAGTGCAATTTTTTATAATATAACTTTATTATTTTATTGTTTTGTACATTTTGGAGATTAATTATTTTGTTAAATGTTTATATATGTAGGTATAGTAATTTTGGACAATATCCTTTTAATATTGTAAAAATACAATCTCAAATATTGAATACAAATTTACTGGTTTATTCATATCAAATTATAAATATTGTGTATATAATTATACAATGATTAAAGGATTTGTATATGAAGAATATATGAATTGGATTGATTAGAGCTGTTTAATATTTTATTATTGACTTATAGTTTTATTTAAAATAAAACATTTTCAAAAGTATATCCTTATATCATCGGTCGAGTATGTACAATATATACCATATAACAATTTGTAGTATTTTTGTTTATTTTAAATGTTAGTTCACATTTTTCCTTTAATAATAAATTATTTTGTTGCAAACTTAAAAATTTGGTTACAATTTTGTTTCAATGTGTAAATATTTACCATAATTCTTTTTTAAAAAGATTGAATTCAACATGGTAAACTTTTTTTATTCTATAAATGATGCTTTGGACATGTTTTCAAGTTGAACCAAAGTTAAGCAGACTAATAATATAATAATAATAGCAGTCAAAATAAAATGTTTAAATGTACAATAACTTTCTTGTTGAAAACTGAATATACCAGACTTCATTAAATCCTTATTTAAATATGCTATTTTAATGTATAGAATACATTTTATAGGTAGTTAAATGTTACATCAAATATTCTCCATTTCTATTAATATATATATATTTTTGCTATATAATGAATTTTTTTTAGCTTATTCTCACATGTTATTTATTTATTTTAGTAAGAAATATTAGAACCAATAAATTTTCTATAAGGTTAACCTAGTTAATGTCACAGAGGATTTAATCCTATTATAATATGCTAGTTTAATTGTACATATAAATTTGTTGATTTTAAAGAAAACAGCTATACGAAATATAATAGGATATAATCATTGCCTTTTTAAGTCATATCCAGTTCACCTTTAATTCGAATAAGCAGAAAATTGATATATTACAGATGGCTTACTGGCAAGGAAATTATGAAGCAGATGAGGACTTGGAAGATGAGGATTCACCGTTTTCGGTCAGTTATCACTGATTTATTTATTTTAGAACTGAATTTTAGTTTCACACTGGTTCAATGTTGATTATTATTGTCATATAATATTTGAAATAAAATAAATCTAGTTTTATTGTTCATAAAAGTTGGATGAGATCGAAGATACAAAACATTACTTATTTAATATTTTGTGAATTTAGTTTGCCTTGTATCTCACAAATCATTTATGTTCACGAATGCAAATAGATTTCTAGAGAAATATTTCAATATCATATACTACTAGTCAATCAAATTAAACTAAAAGAATGATTGAAAAAATTGAACATTTTTTATTCTAATAAAATAGTTCAGTATGCAAACTGTCATTCGAAATTTATTTGGTGTTGCTGTTTTTTATTTATATGGATTTGCAATAGTCTCAACAAATAATGCTGTGAATTGAAATGAAGTAATATCTTCTCTCTATCCCTTCTTTATTCAGTTTCAAACAGCTCAACGAGATGGTCTTGTCTTTCTAATTGACTGCAGTGAGGAGATGTTTGATCGTCATGGGGACGATTTGAGCGCCTTTGGGCAGTGCATCAAGTGCGCCAAAGCTGTCCTACAAAAGAAAGTTATCAGCAGTGACAAAGATTTGGTCGCTATTGTGTTTTTCAGAACGGTAATTAATTGTAATTCTAATCAATACTAGGTACCCAATAAACCCAGAAAAGCATCAGTCCCAATATTGTACCTTTTAAAATGTTTATCTCATGCTTTTCCTTCTGTCCTTCTTTTTGCTTTATTGGTTCAACCTGTATTAATATTTTATGAAGATGTCGAAACAATAAGAATTCACATCTGTGTTTGATCTTTTTATTAAATAACAGTAACAGATTGAAGCGAACAATTTGTGCAGCTACATATTGATTCAACCTGGTTAAATGTATTAAAAAAATTAACCGGAAAGGCTAAAAATGAAAGAATCTGGAAATACATAACTTAATCTCTTGCACTGTTTGATTTCTTAAAATATTTAGTTCAAATTCTTTTAAAATTACTATTTTCTAGATGCATAATATTAAATCCATTCAAAACGAAAAATAATTTCTATTTGAAAACTTGATTATAAATCAATAATGTTACAGTCTTAACATTTCTTTTAACGAAACAATTTAAAAGGTTAATAAAAACCTTCTTGACAATTGTTTTCACAACTGTTTGTCTGAATGCGATTTAAAATAAGACTCTATTATTCTTTTACTTTTCCAAATTAAAACAAGTTTTAGTTCTATATACAAGTTCAATAATTATACATCAAACTTATTCAGTTTTTGTAAAAATATTCTTCTTGTCGGACATATTCTTGCCTTACATAATGTCTGACTTAATTTTTTATTTCAGGCGAAAGCTACATCGGAAGATATGAAGAACGTTTTTGTTTTCCAAGTAACTGAAATAAAAGTTGAAATTATCTTTATTTAACCTCTTCATTGCATAATATTGTAACGTGTTTCCAGGCATTGGAACAACCAAGTGCTGAACGAATTCTTGAACTGGAGGAAACAATCAATATGAGCAAGCCAGTGTTTGGAGATAAGTTCGGCTTCAGTAACTGTTACTCTCTTTATGATGCACTTTGGAGTTGTCAGAACCTTTACACCGTTAGGTGGGTAATTCTTCCTTGTTGATTCAACCGAAAATGGGTTCTTTGAATTTTATATGGATATTTTTAGTTCATCGTTTTTGAACTGTAAATCAATTGTTTCTGCGTAAATTTTCTTAATTGATAAGAAGATAATTTGCTTAGAGTCCTAGGGTGATATCTTTCAATGGATTCAGGAAAATTGTATTTTTGATCGAGCCAACTTTCTGGTGTCTGTTTCGTCTTCCTTTATAATAATATTGAGCATTTTTTCCAGTACTTTTAATATCGGGCACAAAAGAATTTTTCTATTCACCAACGAAGATAATCCTCACAGTGATTCATTGCATCTAAGGGTATACTTTCATTTCGTGTTTATTATTTCTGTCATTAATTATACAATCTGAACAGTTTTTTGGTAACTCAAATGCAACGGTATTATTGAAACATCTCTCTGTATTTACAGCGTCAAACACAAACCAAGGCTCGTGATCTTATCGAAACAAATGTGGACCTGGAATTGTTTGACTTCGCCAAGCCAGATGGTTCTAAGTTTAATATTGAAACATTTTATAAGGTAACAAATAATATATCCTGAATGACTTTTAAATTTGCTCTGATAATTTAATATTATTTATTTCTCTGTAATTTAGGAGTTAATTTTTGCTAATGACGAGGAGTATCAACAGTTTCCAGACACTGCCACCCGATTTCAAGAACTTTTATCGCGGTAAATACCAAAGTTAATCAAAATAAATTACTATATTTTTATATTACTTTTAAGTAATATATCGAGTAATATAATATAAAACGATTAAAAGTCATATAATAATAAAACATTTCATTCAACAAAGCAAGCAAACAATACAATTTTTAATTTCGAAATAATTTGTTTCCTCTGTTCCTACCTCCTTGTCAGCGTACGCGCCAAAGAGAAGAAGAAACGGGCCCAGACTCGTTTAGACCTGGGATTGGGGCCCGGACTGGATCTGGGAGTAAGTGTGTACAATCTGGCCAGGCGATGCACAGTGCCCACCCCCATACGTCTGGAGCGGTCGACAAACGAAGAGGTTAAGACCAGGACCCAGCGTTTGTGCCAAGCCACCGGTGAGGTGCTTCAACCTCAAGATTTGGCCCGAGCTATTGTCTTCGCGGAGAGGAAGATCTGCTTTGAGACTGATGAGGTGGCTCAGATGAAGGCTATATGTCCTGTTGGTGAGTAGGGTGACGTCATTTTCGTTGTTTGGTTTGAGAATATTTCAAAATTCAGATGGAATTTTGATTGAATTGAAAATAAAAACATTCTGTGTTACCATAAAATTTTAATTCAAACATAATCAAAAGAAGGTACTTTCGACGATAAATCTTTATTAATGAAAAATGAAATAAGGTGCAATTTCAGATATGGTGAGGTGTGTCAGAGGGGCCCATAATACAATGCAATTTATTTTGGTTGGTATCCAATTTTTTTTATCACAGCGTGTTTTTCTTTTATTATTTTATACATTTTGCTTTTTAATTTGCATATTTTATAATGTGCAATTTGACCTATACCGAACACAAGTACTAAATGTAAAGATATGATTCACAATCCATCTCTTTATAAACAAAACTGACCTATCGCTCCTTCATCGGCCTCCCAAACTCTCAAAAAGGTCTCAAATTACTCGGCTTCAAACCCTTATCCGACCTGAAGCGTTACCATCATGTACGCCCGGCACAGTTTATCTATCCCGATGAGAAGTCTGTCGAAGGTTCAACCACCCTCTTCTCGGCTCTGTTACAGCGCTGTCTGGCACGCAACCTCTTCCCGCTGTGTCGATATGTGCCACGGAAGAGCAGCAACCCGCACTTTGTGGCCCTTCTGCCGCAGGTTTGTTCCGTTTTCTGGATATTAACAATTTACCAGGATGATTTAACATCCGCGTTATCAAAAGTCTCTGTCAAGTTGTCATGTACACTGTGGTGTCTTCTTCAGGCGGAAGAAATCGATGAAGACGGTGCACAACTGGCTCCTTCTGGGTTCCATCTCATATTTCTGCCGTTTTCTGACGACTTCAGGAAGCTTGAGTATCCCGTTCTACCTAAAGGTATTTACAAGTATTGTCTTTAGAATGTGTAGTCATCATATGCGCACCCAGATAATCAACTTTTGTCCTAATTTAGACAAATTATTGATTTAAGTATCCATGTATCCATAAAGCGAACGATGACCAGGTGGACTCTGCTAAGGATCTGGTGAAGACGCTCACAATCAAATACAATCCCGAGGACATTGAGAATCCACAACTTCAGAAGCATTATGCTAACTTAGAAGCTCTTGCGCTTCAACAAGACGAACCCGAAGAGGTTATCGATCAAACTTGTGAGAATTTTCGATTATTTCTTACCAAATGACTAATTAAAGAGAGATTATTAAAGCGGTGATCTTTTCTGCCACAATAACTCCATTTTCCCACTATTTCAGTGCCAGATCTCAAGGTATTTGAAGAACACGCAGGCCAACAAATTGCTAATTTCAAAGCTGCCGTTAATCTAACCAGCTCTGCAAGAGGGGTGAAAAGAGTACGTTATTTGCGCTACAAAGTCTGTATACAGTATGATTTCGTTATAATGGTCTCACTAAAATAATTAATTATATCGTGTATCTACCATATTCTGGAGTCCATAATAATACAATTGTTCTGTCTCAAAACTTCTTGTTGGTTGATAAATAATAGAAAAAGAGTAAAGATTAGCCGAGTTTCTAGAACTAATGAATACAATTCTCTAATATGTATGCTTTAATTTTAAATTTCAATACAAATTTAGCTTAAACAAAATAATTTGAAGCGAGCAAATTAACAGATTTTTATAATTGAATATTATACAACAATATTATTCAAGTGAAATCAACATATTTTAAAATTGATTTTTGTACGCATTATTAATTAAACGTTATAGTAATTATCATATTATGGTCTATATAGGCGGCAGACACCAGCGAAAACCTCAACATTGAAGACTACGCGCGGACAGGCCGTCTAGCTAAGTTGACAGTTCCAATTCTCAAGGACGCGATCACCCGAGCTCGGATCAAAACAACGGCTACTAAGAAAGCAGATCTCATAATGGCCATAGAGAAACATTTCTCTTGAGAAAGTGGTCCCCACTGGTTGCATGCTATGCGTAACATGCTGCTCTTTTTTGTGTATATCAGAAATTGACCAACTAGAAAATTAACTGTACTTTACTTTTCTTAGATAAACGAGATTGGGGATCGGTCAAATATTTCAATTGTGAGTTAATTTCAAATTGCAATATTTATTTAGCTTTTAATATAATAGTCGTAATATTCATAATGTTCATTGTTTACATTCAATCACCCTCTTTTTTATATTAATTTGTTTTATACAACACAATTAAATACTTTTTGATGAAATAACTTTGTTGTATTTTTCATGAAATTCCTGTTTTTGTTTCTATTTAGCATTATAATTGAAAAATTAGTTTTTAAGTGTACTTTTGATTCCTTACAACTGTCTTGATATATTGTGAAGGGCCATTTTAATAGCAGTTTTTTAATGGAGACTTTTATATATGAATGTTACGCAGTAATTTTAAGCAGATATGATCATTTCGGTGATATTTCGTATATTATATGCAGAATATTTTTGTGTGTATACATATTTAATTATGAATAATTTTGGTTACCTATTGGTATTACATAAAATGTTCAAAACAAATGAATTACTTACTAAATAAAATTATATATTTATTATTAAGTAAAGATAAATTAGATTAATTTATTTAGTAGATTGTTGTATAGTTTATAATGTTAACTGCAAAGCGCCATTAATTATATAGTAGAGAAGTATATTTGTAGACTAAATATTTCTATATATTCGTAATATGTATTCAGGATATTTCCAGGACGGTTCGTAATCATCATTTTAGGACCTTTTTGTCAATGAATTTCTAAAAAGATACAATATACCGCCCTTCCCTCGTAAACGTGATTTCAAGTGGAAAAACTACAGTAACTTAAATTCGAAATGACCAAACGTTTTTTGCATAAATGCTGCGGTCCATTTTTTGAGAGTGCGTCGTATGACACTCCCGACCTTCTCCCACCTCATCATACACCAATGGTATTTATATAATTTCGAATAATATGAACTTTTTACTTCATATATCTTAGTTTTTTCAAACAACCACGTGAAAGATAACGTGGTTAGAAAAATTATTTAAAAAAATTTCTATAACAAATGACAAGTTTCCTCACAAAAGTGTAATTAAAATATTCATAAAAATAAGAAACAATAAAAAACAGTAGTTATAATAGTAGGTACATAGAAATAATATACATCTAAACAAATTAACAATATGAAAATAATTAGATAGAAAATTAACAAACAATAATAAAGATAAGATTTCAAAAAATATTAATAATACTTCAATAAAAAATGTTAATATAAATTATTATACAATTATTCCACCATTATAATAACGGATTTAGAAATATAAACAGTGTGATAATACATTTTGTACGAGGATTTTCTCACTTCAGCGAATACAAAAATAACAGCTATCGTCAATTGTTATTATCGGTAAAAGTTATTATTCCTCCCAACCTCTGCCTCCACCAAATGTCTCAATAAAGTTGGTCAATTGACTGTAAACCACCTCCATCTCTTGAGCGAACATGTCTACAAGATTCCTGTCCACTGAGTCGATGTAGTGGAAGGGGTGTACTTGAAGATTTCCGCCACCTAGAGAAAACACCGGTTACATCAGATATTACACATTTCGGAACTGGTCTAAAATAGTACTCAAGAAAACACCAATTTCAGTTGGTTACCATAAAGACAGCTAAATTGATATATATATTACATATCTAAACAACCGTATTCACAAATTATAAAACGATTTTAATTGGTTAATCTATAAATAGTACATGGATTTAAAAAAAACTTACGCCATGTATTAATTAGTCTAGTAGTATGTTAATACCGCTTTATGCAATCGACTCATAAACAAAAAGCGTAATCTATCAAATCATACAGTGAACAAAAACAATTGTCTAATCAATCCTTGCACAGATGCTTCCAACTTCATTCTAGATACTTGGCACAGCAGAAACTACCTTCGTTTCGTTTCATATTTAGTCATGAACGATATATTCATATCAGTTTGGGAATTATAGTATGAAGAGTTTTTTCCAAAATAAATATCTGTTAAGAGAGACAGAAAGAGAATACCGACCGTTTCTCAATTGGCTCGATATCTCATAGATATAGACCGCTAAAACAGCATCACTTTTGGTCATAACACTTCGACAGTTGAGTTTTACACTCCCCGAAGCCAAGAAGATCCTGGAATGACAGACAACAAACTAATTTGTGCTGCATTACCACAATAGCTAAAATTTTGATAAATATATATAATAGAATGTGCAAAACGAAAGATTTTACAAAATATATTGTAATTATAATTAAATTAAGTATATTATATTATTTTATCAGTGTGAAAAAATATGAGTACTTTAATTCACTCACATTATTAAAGCAAGGATTAGTCTGTGGCTAAATATTTCATTTAATTGCTGTTGTGGGTGATATTTAAAGTGAATTTTATAAAACAATATTTATTAATCAATATACAATTTAGAAGAAATAATTTAATTTGAATATCGTTTAAAATATAATATTTAAGATATTAAGATTTCATATGAGTAGTATATTTAAAAAGTTATTTGAATTTTACTGAATACTAATAATTTCTATCTATAGTTTATAAGATTCTATTAGAACATATTGACTATTAGTGTATAACAGAATTTGTATTGGTGCATTCCATAATGTACTAACAGTGTTTGCAGAGCAGAAATGGGCATGTTAGTGGTCGCTGAATGACTTCCTCTTCGACGACCAGCCAGGTAGTAACCACGAAGCAGGTCTTCTACGTCTCCAGGGATGACCACATTGCTTTTTCGATGTTTGGAAAGAAACTGTGGGAGCAAAGGGGTAGGTAATTGTGCATAATCAGAATTACAAGTTGAATACATACTATAGATTCAATAACTCAAATCGGGTTGTGTACAATTGAGCACAATATCACCTAAAAACAATAACATTGTAATAAAGAAACACACGACTTAAATTTATTTATTAAAACAAATTTTGCGTCATACCAACAAATTAAAAAATTGAGAAGGTCTTACATTCTTATAAAGGTCCAGATAATTATCCGAGGCCGACTCAAAGCCACAGACGGCCTGCTTGAGTGTGTGGTGGGAAAGTTCTTTGTGCAATGGTTCCTTCTCGTCTTCTCCTATTTTGCACATGTAAGTCAAGTCGAATTCACTGCAGTGCCAGAGGGAAACATGAATGATTAGTGGAGTCCACTTTTAATAGTTTAATTATGCTGATTAATAAATCTGACTTGGCAAGTTTGGAGAGGCCTGGCTGAATAATCCTCCTGCTAAGGGGAACGTCGTGGTTAGGAACAGCAATTGGTTGAAGAGTGCTGGCATCTATGAGACCCCAGACAGAACACTCAAGAGGTTGGCACATTGGTACACTGGCTGACCCTTTGTCTAGCTCCACTATCTGAGTCTCCAAACCTGAGGAGTTCATTGAATTAGTATTTCATCTATTATAGTTCACTAATAATTTAAATTATAATAATTAACCTCTTCAAGATAGAAAAATTCGCAATGTTCCTAATATTCAATGACTAAAGTGACATAGGGGGTGAGTATAAACATATAGTGTGCGCTAATAAATTCAAAACATAATTAAGAAACAACAGCATTAAAGCGAAAACTCAAAAATCCCAAACAACCTGCAATACAAATTTTAGGATTGACAGCTGTAATTATTTGTATAAAACAATTTTGAAATAGTTGCTATCTTGATTGTAGAAAAAGTTATTTTCCATTCCTTTTATAATGACGTATCAATGAATTAGATTAATATTAAAGTATCTTAATATATATTATATATTTATTATGTAAGTACAAACATTCAAAGGTAAATTTTTCTTTATATATATTATATACCTACTACTTATATAATAATTAACTGATTAAGTAGTTTTGAGGACTGGATTATCAAAAGCTTTACGATCTTTATTTAAACAAAAATTTCCTACGTATAATCTACTAAGAAAAAAGAAATCGTAAAATAAAATTCACTTCTGGTAAGATTAACGAGTTGCTTCGATGGCATACGATCCAGAAATGGGAAGAAAGCACATCCGTAGGAGGCCAGAAGAAGGGTTCCTCCTATAATGTTATGGTTTTGGTAGAGATTCTTTTTATAATTAATGAATTTTGAAATAAAGTACATAACTCATGCTTTTCAAAAATTGTATACAAAATGAAAACATGATGATTATCTGACCAAAGAAACGCTCTTGCAGTGGATGAGCAGTGCCCACCCGCTTATCCGTGTTACCGCTGCCCCCAAGAGGACAGAGGGAGGAGTGACGAAGGAAGTTGGGACTGTATTTACCAGCCGCTTCAAGCAACTTCTGTAACAGAGAGTTCTCATGATCCACTACGAGGAGGGAGCACTGACGAGGACTGTCTGCGTTGGTCTGCCCCAATTTAATTTCCTCCTAAAGAATTATTAATTCACATTTTATGAAAGTAAATTTAAATAAACATCAACTTTCGTCTACACAATGTTTGATTTTACCTATGATTGTAATACAGGCGGAATTTAACTTATTAACATATTATTATCATTTATTTACCGTCGGTGGTTCTGTTTTTGAAAGAAGGTAAATAAGCAAAATGAGTTTTAGGAGAAGATAGGTTCCTGGGGGGCAAATTTCACCTGCAATAATATAAAACGCGGGCGGGATAGATGGCTTGTTTAATTAGTTCAATGAATCAAAAAGAAATATTCTTACTACAAAACATGAAGGCCATTGTGAGTCCAATTCCAAAGTCACTGTCCCTCAAGTCTTAAAACGAAAGATAAAATATAGAATTATATCATAAAGTGAATCATTTCTATTGAATTAATGTTAATCTCAACTATAAACAGTCATAACAACTTAAAGGTGTACCTATCGTATAACAGCGAATATTAAACTGAGCTAACATTAAACTAAGCGAACATAAGCTCAAATTGTTTTAGTATAAAAATGTAAACTGAGAGAAGTTTCAATTGAGCGAACATTAATATTAATTAAGCGACAATAAAATTCTTTGAACTAAGTCAAGTTTAGACTTCGCTCAATTTTTCACTAAGTTAATATTTTTAATTTTTATACTAAAACAATTTGAGCTTAATTCAAAGTTCGCTCAATTTAAAAATTGACAAATGTTGGTGTTCCTTTGTTCTTTCGCTCAGTTTAATTCATGTTCGCTCAATTTAAATTTCTCTCTTATGAAATGCTACGCAACTAAGCACGACAACAATTTTACTAGAATTCTTTCTAAACAATTCAATACTAATGGATGCTGGAGTCACCTGATGGAATGCTGTCCACAAGTGTCAACCAAGAGGTTCCCTGTGGGTCTCTAGAAGCCTGGTCTACTGCCTCAATGTTGTTTACCTGCAGATAGTTAACTTCATATTATCATATACAATCAATAACACAACATGTAGGGGTGAACCCCACTCACCTCAAACAGGTATTTAAAGGTGTTCTGATGCTGGACCAGACGGGGAACACCTATCAGATGACAGTACATTCCGATCTTCACGGCTGACGTCAACTCATCTATAATAAATAAATAATTAATATAATGTTGTTATCATGTAGAAAATATATTGCAATTTTATTATTGCGATTTTACCTCTTACAACACATTCAATGGTACGTGATATGGACCATGTAGCGGAAGAGGTCTCCCACTCAGGAAGCAGATAGAACGGGAGTTTCTCTGGAGTGGATAAGAGACACGTTTTGATAATGCATACAAGACAGGTTTGGGAATCAATTATTCAAAAAGTAAATTTCGACAGTTCAACTTCGTTTTTTATTACATATAAATTTGAAAATTATCTTAAAAATGGAAACCGTAAATGGATATCTCCTAAAGTATCTTTGTAAAATTTCAATTTATTTTATTACGAATGGTTTTTATCTTACCTGATATATCACGCTTTTGTATGTTTTCAGTCATACCAAGACCGCAAATTTGACACATCGGATTTCGTCTATTCAGAAAATATGGTTTAATAATATATTGTTTAAATTACAATACTACATCTTAACGATAATTTTATATAAACTCGGAATCAATCATAAATGAAGATAAAATTCTAAGAAAATCATGTATTTATAATATTGTAAAAGCTAATTGACTATAAACAACAATTGAACAATAAAATTATGCAATTAGCACTCGAGTGGTGTTATATACCTAACTTACTAGTAGTAGTGCATTTATAATTTTTGTTAAAATTATATTAATATATATATAGTACACCACGCGCACTATTATAATATAAAAATGGCTTGTATCAGAAGTATTCATAAAAAATATTCTTAACGGATTTTACATTTGGTAATTTGGTAATTTATTAATTATCATATTATTAAATAATCATATTTTTGTGGTATATTTACGAGTAAGCCATTTAAAACCTTTAACCGACAGTATGTTAAAACTCAGATATACTTATCAGCAATTTATCGTACAGACAAAAGATTGGAACATTACAGGATAATGATTTAAAAAATTGGTTTTATAAAACACGTATTCCAGTGACCTTGATTATCTCAGAAACTGCTGTTACTACTATATCTTGAACATAAAAGTCATAACTTTAAATTTATACATGAATAGTTATAACAATTCAGCATGCATTCTACACAATAGCACATCGACTAAAAAGGTCGATTTTCATATAATTATTATTTAAGATGTTGCTAACATAGAAGTTCAATGAGCAGCAGTTTACTTGTATAAAAAGTAGAGCCTATAATCAAACCCTACGTAAGCTTCCTTAATGTTTTAGACGTTGGAGCAAACAAACCAAACATAAAATTAAGTCACACGCCAAGATAATGACAAGCGAGAACGAACTTGTTGAGCATAAACTGCCACACAGCACACGAGTCAGAGTGTCCAAGACACCGAGAGTCGGAGCATTGGTAGACCATACTTCGTGTGTATTGGACCGGGGAGCTGTACCGACCGAACACGAGGCCAGTACAGCTGACAAGACCGTCTCGTAGTAGACTGAGATCCCCTGCTGAATGTAGCCTACACCTGAATTTAAATAAAGATTCAGAAATAAATTTAAATAAAAACAATAATTCAATTAATATTATATATCTTAAATTTTTATCAGTTTCTTAACGCTATTATACAACTTGATAAAATAGTAAGATACGTATTTGGTATACTCACTCTCTGATAGCTGGTAGATCTGAGAAACTAAGACCAAGTACAATTTGTTCTGATTTAATTTTGAGAGAAGAATTTTCAATTTCAATGATGCTTGCTATTATCTGAATAGTTGAGTAACAATTTTTAAATAAATAATTAGGAATTCAGAATAAAATTATTTTAAATCTTTTAAATATATAAAAATTAGTCAATAAATCACATTCTTCAAATCTAAAGTATATTTAGTTTAAATATAACAATAAAAGCTTATGGTATCTATTTATAACTCTACAAATCCGAGAATTAACCGGTTCCTTGAAACTTAAGTTATCAAATACAATCAATCACATATTATATGGTCGTCGTCAAAGGTCCGCAAGTCATGGGCCTAAGAATAACTTCGTGATCCTTACAAAATTTCTCTTCTTACTTCCTTTGAAACTTACATTTTTTTCATTGAAATTATAGTTGTTTACCGTGTCAACAGCTTCATTACCGGCAGTAATTTCTGGATCCTACTATAGTTGGTTTGTCAATTTAAAAAGCCAAAGAAATGCAAAATTGGATGTACTATGTGTCAAGAAACGTCATACAATTTTAAGCTGACAAAGTTGTTAGTACGTAGTAAAACAAGCTGGAACTTGGCATCTAGACAAATCAATATTACACGATTAGGTATACTGAATAATAATCCTCCAAACTAATATAGAAAAAATCGTTATCAAAAATGAGAAAATTATACTTTTTTTATATATTGAAATTATAATTATATAGCCAGCTAAATTATTCACAATTCATACAATTTACTTTATATTTTGGATAGATGTATTCTTATTCGTATATATAAAAGACTTTCCATCCTCACAGAGTTTATAATTTTTTACTATAATACAACTTAAGCTTAAGTGTTTTCACTTTAAACAAATCGTCACTATAAATTTAAAAATCCGGAAGTAAAAATATATAAATAAAGATTGCCGTCTGTCATATTACATTCTAAATTATAAGTACATTTTTTGTAAAATCATATTGTCGAAGACAACCATCATAATATGTGCGTCTACAAAATGTCTATATAAAAAGGTGTAACTTTTCCGCCCGTACAATGACAATAAAGTAAACAATGTTTTCTGTCTCAATTTAGAGTTAAGTTTATTTTGTGCAAAAGCCGAAATTGATTTAGTGCAAAAGCCAAAATTGATTTACTGCTAAGCCAACTTTCTCAGAAACAGAAACAGGTAAAGTGGTGCCCGAGCCAAACTTAAGCTCCTGTGATAATTCTCTAACTATCTAAAAATGAATGAAATCAAAAAATATATTATGAGGTCACCAGGAGGCAAAATGTGATTGAAAAGAGGTTGTGATTGTAAGCTCATAATATATTTTTTCATGAGAAGGTGCATAAAATATCAGCTAGTCAAAGTCTATACTGATACTAAAAATAGAATCACGTGCTGTCACAAACGATATTTTATATTTTGATTGTTCAGAACGTTAATGGTTAAAGTCCCCTAAGAAGGACAAACGTTATTCATCGATGGGATGGCCCCTTATATAATAGTGTATATAAATACTGTATTCTGATTTTTCAGTAAACCGAAAGTGACGACTCGTCTTGACTATTAATAATTAATTTCGATTGTGACAATTTCTGGTTTGTCTTGCATTTGATTTTTTAGTTCGAGGAGAACAATTTAGGATGAGACCCTTCATTAATTAAAAAAATAAATAAAGAAAACTGTCAAATATGTAAACAATTTTTGTCGCAAACTTCTCGAAGCAGCTTCACTATTTCAGGATCACAGTGTAGAAATTGAGACCCAATACTCGCTGAAATGTAACAATAAATTATACCGTGTAGCTTCATAAAGAGTATTGTGATAGCTAGTAAATAATAATTAATCGATATATTTCACAATTTTGTTATTTCGTTTACAAAATTACGTACATTAATTTTCAGACAGATCTGATCATTCTGAAAACATTCAGATCTTTTATACATTCAAATAAAAAAAAACAATATGACAAATGCCCAAAACAAAAAATAAATAATTATAAATTTTAAACATTTACCATTTTGATCCAAGACCAAATGCATAGAAAAGTGTAGCTTTATTAGAAAAATACTGGTTTCCTAAATAAAAACGAGGAAATATATCATTTCACTTTAAAGTAATAATTTATAAATAGGGCAATAATTAGTCTTACTTGGATTTCTATTTGAGACTTTAACTGCTTTTTGATACTGTTCAGCTGATTGAGTTGTTCCAGAAGTTGAAGCAAACTGATTTCGAAGTCGTCAGTTGTGTCAGATTGTGTAGTCATTATTTGACGACTGTCAAGGAGATTAACTTTCTGGAAGATTAAAAGAAATTGAAGCATTTTACAAAACAGTAATGCTGAAAGGAAATGTCTACGTTTCTGATCGAAACATGCATAAACATGGAAACACTCTTTTTTTATTATCTATACATTGTCATTCTATGCTCTCAAATTCCTTTCTTATTGTAAATGTTGGCGAGCAGTAAGGAACCACGACCAGTTCCGAACTTTTTTTATTTATTTTTAATAACTGGTCGACAACATAAACACAATTATAATTGAATCAACGATATGGCTGAGCAAATGAAGAGTCTGGGTTACAAGTATAATGGTTTCAAATAGTAAACAAGTAGAACGAAACTATTACAAAGCGGGATGTCAAAACATGCCACTGCTGGTATCAAGTTTATGGCTGACGTATACATAATTATCATCAACCAGGATCCGGTCGTTTCCTTTTAAAAATGTCAAAAAAATCTTTTAAATTGTTTCTAATGATTTGATGCTGAAAATCTTACGGAAATTAAACATAAATTAAAAATCTCACTTTGATTTACAATCCCCTCATTATTACAAAATGAATTAGCATATATAGCAAAAGAAATCTGAAGTAAATTTTCTCATTCAATTTACTTTTAGGCGAAACGTCTGTTAAGTACCCTTGATTCATTAATTGTAGTTTTAGAGGTTGTTTTTCCATTACAGAGGGTGTTTTTCCTTTACCATAAATTAATATTTTAATGAATATAAATTTTAAAAGTGGCGAGTAAAAAAACTAAATTCATAGCAATCTAAAACACTGTTTACCCACTACATAACACTCATTAAAGAATTATATGACTAATTTTTATCCGAAATTCTAATGAACATTTTTAATATTCTCTAGATCCAAAATAATTGGTTGTGACATAACAACCTATAATTATCCATCTAACTTTAATTGATCTGAAACTTAACAAATATTGTAAGATTTGAAAGTTTTAGTTATTTATCTTACAATGGCGAAGAAAATTTTCAATTGTGAATTCCACGTAAATTCTATGCTTGTTATACTAAAAAGGGTACGTCGATTGATCCCTTTCCGAAAAAATAGTTTACAAAAGCGTAACTAATTTTATCGATCGGTAGAAATCCCTATAAATGCATTTACATAATCTAGTGCATAGTATTATTACTTTATGACTGTATAAAAAACTGTTATATTGTACTAAAATACAGCTACTCCCATACAACTGCAAATTGAATTCCACCGTGATATTAGTAGCTACATAATAAATTTTATTGTCGCAACATAAAAGTAACATACAGCAGCCATAGGGACCATCCATAAAGTACGTACGCATTGTAAAAGTATGGGGTACAAAGAGATTTAAAATAGGCTTTTGAAAAGTAGTTTATGACCAAAAAAATGAAAGTAAGTTTCTGACTATTCGTGGAATTTATATTTTATTTACTATCTAGGCAGGTACTGGTAAAAAAGCAAGTTACATTTTTTATAAGAGTGTACATACGTTTTTCGACCTCTACCCCCTTCCCTTGTACGCTTTTCATATATCCCCCCCTTTGTCTGCGTACGTAATTTATGGATGGTCCCATAAGTAAATTTCTGGACGTAAATATAATAAAGAACAGAACTATAACAAAAACGTGAAACAAGAATTTAACAGATAAATAAGACTAAGGTATTGATTTAATACTTTTATTAATAAATACATCATCATGCAAGTTAATGCGAACAAATTCAATCAAAAAATTGATAGTCCTTTTACAGTTTTGATAGCTTGCTTCATACACTCCGCACATAATTGTATAAGACAATAAAAAATATGCTCCGACATTCAACTCTTCGAGTAATTACTTAATAGTAAATACAAGTTCAATGCAGAAGTTACTATCAGCAAGAATGTCGATATGTGGAGTTATAGATATATAAATACAGAGAGAAAGATTGGCAGTGTGTATTGACAAATATAAATACAAGTTCACAAAAAGAAATAGAAATAGAACCCTAACAAAGAAACAAGACCGCAACAAGAGTCAAATATATAAAGAAAACAATATACAATACTAGTTAGCTAAAAATAAACGTATGCAAACGATACAAAAAATTTAAACAACACCCGGGTTATTAAAATTAATTTAGTCTTGAAACATAAAAGATAAATGCCTCTAACAAACATGAATTGGTCAAAATTGAATAATGCTTATACCTAGTTTTACAGACCACCGAAAACACAAAATCTATACATGACATTAACAAAAATTGCATTTTTAGATTACGAAAATGAAGATATTTCAAAAGTGTATTCAGATTATTACAGAAAGAATTTCCAGATGACAAACGAAATATTAATAATATGACACAAACAAAGAATGAAGGCTGCAGTGTATTATGGAATGAAATTTCTTGGAGTGATGAAGATTACTGCGCCTTGATAGAGTGTCGTGGCTCTTTACCATAGAGGTGGTCTAGAATAATCCCGGAGAATACGAAGAGTGTACCGAGCCATTGCCGACTCACCATGGGGTTGTTGAAGATCAGTACAGATGCCAAGATGGTGAAGAACTTACGCGTGGTAGTTACAACCGAACACATCAGAGGCCCGAACCTCGACACCGTTTGGAAGATGAACATCTATCAAAAAAATGCAAAAACCAATATTTTCACTGTCAATCAATCAATAATCATAATAATTATTTAAAAATTCGAATTATTGCATTGTAAATACAATAGGAAAAGAATTTGCTGCGAAAAATCAAATAGTTCAGACTTACTTGTCCGATTGCACTTGTAATGCCGAATGCCAAGATATAAACCAAGACAAATGGAAATTCAGCTGCAAACTGGTAGAAGCGCACCCATTCCCCAGTGACTAGGAGAGCTAATACAAACAGGAAACACACAATTTTGTATTAAATGAATAAAGAAATAATACTGAATAATAATAATTGGTAAAAGAGAAAATATTATGCTATTAAATTCTATTAATTTTAGTTCTCATATTGCCTTTTACATTCATCTAAATTTCCAAAAATACTGCTAATAAACTGATAATATAAAGAAAATGTTAGTGCAAATAGTAAGTTAATAAATTTTGATATATACATTAAAATATCTGGAAAATTGTAGTATACAATAAAGATAATTCATTCCGAAAATGAGAAGTATACATACCCAACATACAAATATAAATATACTAATTCTCAACAAAAGGATCCATCTATCATCTAAATTATATATTTATAAATTGTACATACCAATTGCAAGGTAACCCGTTGACCACAAGTTAACATTGGTCATCATACTATAAGCCTGAACTTTGTACTTTCCACGCAATTCCTCCTGGAAGCCCCCTGTTAGACCATCAAGTGCAAGAGAAACTACCTTTTGAGAAAAAAATGAACAAGGAGAAATAATGAACCAGTTGCATATATGTGACGGTTTACTTTTCATCAAACAGCTAAAAACATGGTTACAATTCACCAAGTAGTCAGATTATTATACAATTTACGCTACAAAACACTGATTATTTATAACTGGTGAGTCGAATGTGAGGTCCGTCATCCATGACACCAACTTCTGGAACAAGTCACTAGTTAAAGATGATACTAAAACTAGTATAATTGAAAAATCTAAATGCATAGTACATTCATTGGTATAGAGTAACCCTGATCTAGATCACACTAATCATAAATTAGCCTGCATCTTTTTATCAATACGTTCTTGTGAGCAACAGAAACATACCAAAAATAGTTCCCCAATTCCTGAGGTCTCTTGTATCTTGTCACCAGGTTGTCGATCCTTCCAAAGGAAGAGCAAAACACCAACTGTGATCATGCTAACAAAGAGATATTTCTGCAGTGGATATTTCTTCTTAGCCCAAAGAACTCCAAGAATCATGACTGGAATTGGTTTTACGGATTTTCCGAGAACCTAAAACACAAAAATTGTCAAAAAACACGTTTCGGTCAGATAATGTTGATTCTATCAAATCTTATTTTAAAGAAGAATAACATGACAAAATAATAATTGTAGTACCTGTGTAGGATAATTGACATGCTGTAGAGAATAGTTACTTGCAAACATCGCTCCAATGTAGGAGAAAGCGCAGAGAGCATACTTTTGGATTGGAACTTTGGATGAGGGCTCCTTAAAGAACATAAGTGCTGAAAATCATATTCAAAATAAACAATAATTATTAGAAAATTAAAAGAATATCTAGCTGTATAATTTCTCACTATTAGATTAAGAAAAATTAACACAATATTTTACTTTGTAATTTATAAATTTGATGCTAGTTTATACAATTTTTAAATGTCGTATTTTAGTAATTAGTTTAAAATGAAATAAATTATGTTTTACAGTTTGAAATGCATTTGATTAATAGATTACAAATTTATTTTTATATATTAGACCAGTTATATAGCAAAACATATTGCATATGAAATTTAACATACCGTCGGTAGTATAGGTAAAAGAAGTATATTGTACAATAGCAAATTATTATATAAAAACCTATGGGGTTCATAATAGCTATTGTTGATTAATACATGATTTAATAAATTGTATACATAGTTGTAATATATGATTCTCAAAAAACTGTTTCATTTTTGAATATTTTAATAATATTTTTAAAATATATACAACTCACCTAATTTTCCTACAATTACATTGACAATACACTGCAGAAAGACTAAAGATAGAGTGAACGTAAATTTCTTTTGATCTGGTCCATATTTAGCTTTAGTTCTGAAATATGATTATAATGATAACAATTAATATTTTATATCACAAATAAAAAGAATCCTATCTTACATTTTTTCTTGTATAATTCCATATATAAAATATAAGCAAAATATTCCAAGTGAGCAAAATAGAAGTAATCTTGTGTTTTGATTGCTTGATGACTCCATTAATCTGTAATAAATAAAAAAGTGTTTACTATTAAAATACATACAATAAAAGAAAGGAAACAAATTAGTAATAAGAAATTTTTGAATATTCTTGCAGAATTTTTTTGTGAAAACATTATCAGGGTTCATACAAAAATTTTTAAAAGCAATTTAAAGATAGAGTATGACTGGTAAATTATTTTTATACTAAATTAGTGAATTGGAGAAATCAAAAATTTCTAAAGACTGGAATTCTCTTTTATAATCAGCTAGTACAATTTACTGAATAGAAAATAATTATTAGAATTTTTCAAATGACACTTATTTTGCAACTGAGACTCCCTATATAAGACTCATTTTGTGCAATATTCTGAATAAATATTGTATCAAAAAAGATGGCAATTTCCTCCCTTGACCTCAAGTTCCAGAACCTATGCAAAATATTTTTTGTATATATTTATTTTAAATGTAATAATATAATAATATATATTCTAAGATGAATAAAATATGTTATAATTAAAAACATTTCATAAGAAAAAGATTAAGAATTAAGCAGTTTTATATAATAGTTCACAAATCTTTTTATTAATGAAACATAAAAGATAAAAGAAAACAATAAAATGACATATATAAACAATAAACAATGATAATAAACCATAGTTAAATAAATGAAGTTCTATTGTAAAAATTGTTATACAAACTTATTTTAATATTTAATTATTAAATGTCCCTTATAATAGATTAGAAAAATTATGTGTAATATTTTTAATTAAATGAAAAAATATAAAGTAATATCCTGTTTTCAAATAATGAATATTTATTGACTGTTGAGATAAGAACTGAAGGTTTTTAAGAATTTTTATGAAAACATTTCTGTTCAAATAATTTTCCTCTTTGTGATATTCTGACAATGATTCCAAAACATCTGTTTTGCTCAAACATACAACCTTCCCATGAGCTTCTTGGTGTACATCTGTCAATTGGTGATTTTGGAAGGATGATGAACCAATGAACATTTAAGAATGAAACAACTGAATCACAGAGTACATATGTGACATATGTAACTATATGTACTCTGTGAACTGAACCATGCATTGACTCTTTAATTCTATATTAATGCATAAAGACTGATAGTTTGACAACTGAAAAAATTAACACTGCTCTCCGCCTTTATACCCCAAAACTGTATATTTGTACAGTTAACTGTATATCCCAAAAATATTCAGGGGAGGGGCCATGGCCCCCCTGTTGCTATGGGCTTGTATTATATTACTCTTTGGATATTAATTAACAATCATAAAATTGAATTTTGCTTAATAATTGTAAGACAATTGTACAACTAAAAAAATCAATTTTTCATCTAATCATAACTCCACCTTTAAAATGAGAATAAAAATGCTTGCATTTTACCTGGTCCAATTAGCTGGAGAAGACTGTTGAAGGGTTATGCCTTCAAGCATTGACTAACTCCCTTGTCCTTTAACAATATTTCCCATTGAGATACCTACATAATATGCTAGTACTTTTCAACATGTCTATTATACTCTACTTTCTCACATATGTTTATGTTATACTTCCCATTGTCTAACATATGTTTATATTATCATTTCCTGTATTAGTGTATATAGTGTATTTCCTATATTTCATTTCCTGACATAGTGTTATATTATTATGTTTTCTCATGCTTATCACTATGTTATATTACATACCATCCTTCTATGTACTATATTATCTGTTATATTCATCTCTTGCAGATTATACCATGTTCATTTTTAGTCTTAATAAATAATATTACTAAAATGAGTCATTCTTCAACTGTATTAACAAAATTGCATTAAAAATAATAAAAAAATTAAAAGGAATTGATTTTAATTTATTACCTAATTTAATTAATTTAATTTATTAATAAAATTATTGTATTACTAATATTTTAATAAGTAATTTGTTTTAAGGCATTGGTATGTAAACTAATAAATGTTATTAAAAAAATGTTATGGGTAATATCTATTTACAAAATTACATATTTAAAATTTGAGGTAAGTAAGTAAGTAAGAATGAAAGTAAGCTCTGTATAACCAAAATCTTGGCAATAATTATAATAGGAAAAAGTCCAGCATGAAATGGAGGCATTTTTTATTCCTAACTGTTTATATATATATATATAATTAAGCTATATGCATAAAAACTTGGAAATAATTGACATAGAAAAAAGAAGAAAATGAAGGCTGGATGATATCATGTTTTTTTTATCAGGGGTGTAATTTATAAATGATAAAAAAATTGGAAAATGTATACCAGAGGTACAATATTATATTTTTTAATATATATTTTTTATGGGGGTGGGTGTAATGTATATAACTTGAATGTACTCAAACAGTAAAGAGTGGATAAATATTACACTAAAAAAATTGGAAATCTAATTTAAATCAGAAGACTCACACAGCTGTTCTATGGAAATAGGATATCCCTAATTTTAGCCATTTCCTATTTGTTTATATATAAAATTAAGCTCAGTATGTCCTAGATCTTGATAAAAATGTCACTTTAAATATTCATGTATAGTATTTAACTATTTCTTAAATTTGAGGATATGATAAATTTAAGAAAAATTTATATGTAATAAAACTTTAGGTTCTTTTTTATTATTTACTCAACCACTTTTTTTATTATTAACCCAATAATTTTTTTCGATTTTATAAAAAAAATTATATTTTAATTATGCTTTTTCCAAAACAATGTAAAATAAAAAATAAATTTTCAAATATATATGATTGATTTTAATGTTTTACTCCATCTTTCTGATTCGAGGTGTAGTATTCTGCTTATATATTTTATTGATTTTATAATTTAAAATTTTTTACTTTTATTTAATAGTGTAAAATCAAAAAAAATATTTGTTGGGTTAATAACGAAAAAGTGGTTGGATAAACAACGAAATATTACCAAAATAAAATGCTAGTAATAAAATGAAATAGTCATAAAAATGAGGTAACATTTACAAAATAAATGTTTTTGTTTCACAATATATTTTTATCTCTTAAACATTAGTCATTATAATGTATTAATCTATAAAAAAATATAATATATTTTCACAATTAATAAAATTAACAATATGATTTATCCGAATAATTCGAAAAAAGGTTATAAGTGTAATTAAAAAATATATATTCTAAATAATAGAATTTAAAATCCTATCATGAAAGCGACGCACATTTTTCTTTAAAATCAGTTGAATTACGGGGGCTAATCTCATTGGCGACGTAATATAAAGTCATTCATTTAAACTATTAATAGATTAAAATCATTTTTTCATATAATGTTAAATTTTGACCATATTTCGACTGGTATGATATTATAAGTAACGTAAACAAAAAATGAAATACACTTTTTATATCGGAATTCTTTGAAAGATGTATACAGGGACATTTAGAAGAATTTGATTCTAAAATTAAAATTACCTTAACTTATTCTTTGGTATCACATATGGCGGACCATCGAGACCATCAGTGTATATGTATAAAATACAGAGAATAAGTATATTTTTTTACCATATATCCAAGCGTATCCACACATATCCATACATATCCACACATATATATACAATTATATTCATACATATCCATACATATCCGCATACATATCCATTCATATCCATACATATCCATACATATTCACATATATCCACATTTGGGTATGTGGATATGTATGGATATGTAGCAAAAAATATACTTATCTACTATATTTTAAACATATTCACAGATGGTCTCGATCATGGTCCGCCATAATACCAAGATTTTTAATTGCGAGTAATATTTTTAACAATTATATATTATTATTATAATAAATAATTCAATGTTTGAAATTATAACGGTACCAGATGAAACATCTCAATAAATTAAACAACCAGATTTAAAGTAACTTTAGATATTCAATGAGGGAGGGTTTTCATACCGAGATTAAATTATTATAGTCTTCACCCCACAGGATGTTCGCGTATAAAAAAATTATAAACTTTTTCTGTCTCTGATTGGCCGACCTCAAATAAAAATGTTATGGAGCCAATCAGAAACGACCTAGCTGGTGGTCTTCATTATAATTTTGCATCAACCTACCTAGGATGTTTCCACAAAATTCAATATCTGTGAATTTCACAAATTTTCACCGATTAGTTTTCATTAGCGTGTCTTTTTACAGGTTAATTGGTCTTCACTAGTCAAACCACACTTCAAGATTTAAATGGATATTATGACTTTATATTATGGTTTCCACATATATGAAACCCATACGGAAAGCACAAGATATTATTAAAATACATATAGAACCAATAATTTATATATTATTTATTCGATCTAGACCGACAAACTGACCAATATTCAATAGCAATAAATGTCCGCATAGGAATATACTATTTATATCGATAATCAATATGAAATTCATGGGAGAGTTATTAATGCATTTCAATTATATACGTAATAGTTTCGTTTTTAAAGAGGGAATTCAATCAATATTGATTGAATTCCCTCTTTAAAACGAAACTAATACCGTATATAATTGAAATGCGTTCTGGACGTTTTTCGTTCAGTTTGCCTGTCTAGATAAATAATATATGAGTCAATGTATAGAACCCACAAGGAAAGACAAGATAGTATTAAATCCATATGGAACCCACACGGGAAACACAAGATATATAATTAAAATCCATATATGGAACCCAAACGAAAGCCCAAGATAACATCAAAATCACAAGGAAAGCACAATAAATTATTAAAATCCATATGAACCAATGCGGAATGAAAAAGAAAAAATAATAATACATACGTATTAATTTTATTAATAATATTTATTTATTAAGACTATGTATATTAATTTCTTTTTTAACGACTGAAAAAACGAACGTTTAGATTTTTTCGCAAAATTATATTTTTCTAATTACATCAACTTTATTACAATGGAAATTCAATGAGAACAGAATAAAACATTTTATTTTTTCTGTCGACAGTCATATATGTCTTCTCATACGGATTGGTTGAGTGAATCCTTCACGTTGCCCCAATCATAAAATATCCAAGCAGACGAAATACCAAAGATATTGAATTGTTTTTTTATTGTATATAGTAGTAATTATACCTCTATGTGACAGACATGCTGAAAAACAAAACAAAATTAATATGTAATGCAAAATAATCTAAATTCACAATGTAAAGTTATGCATGTGGTGTATAGATTAAACTTGGATCGATCATGTAACGAAATTCAAACAAATCGGTAAACAATTTTCACTTTCACACCACAACAACTTTTCAAACTAGTTTGAGAAGTGAAAGCTAGGTTTTTGACTGTCCTAGTTTTGTTAGTATAAACAATAATAATATCTATTCTTTACTTTAAAGCTGGTGACGTGAAGTATATTCCTCAAAATCAACAAAAATCCCTTAGAGTTCTTTAATTTTTTTTTCATTCATAATTATATTTATACTAATATATTGTTTAGAGTTAGGGATAAAATTTTAATTTTAGAAAAAAGTGGCGGAAGTGTGTTGAACTACATTTTAGATGTGTAAATTAGACAATAAAAATGGTAAGTCTATTTCTATTGGATTTATAGAGACAAAAGATTTAGAGCTATAGAATTAGAATTGCAAATCCATGCTATTTATTATACGCGATATTCTCTTATGGTGAGAAGGATTTTTTTATAAAACGTCATATAATAAAATGAATATTTTAAAGTTTATTAAATTCTCAAAGAAAATGTCGCTTAAACCTTAGAAATAAAATAAAGATAATTGATCTTTTCTAAAAATTCTTAAACATTAATTAGTTAGTACACACAACCGTTTAGTGTAAATAATGTTATTTTTTAAGCTGTCTCAATCGTTCTTCGAGCTCGTCATATCCTTCGTTTAATGGTTCTGGCACTTTATTTTTCCCAGCAGGAGTTGGATTAACACTCTCCAGAGCCGTATTGCAGCCTAGTCCTCCCAGTTGGCCCATTGTTTCTATGCCGAGTTCATCAAACACTTGTTGAACCATTAAATCTTCCTGTTCTTCATCCCCTTCCTCTTCAAATACTTCATCCATTGCATCCGCCATCATTTCTTCTTTCATATCCATTGTGTGATTCTCTTTAGCGAATTCCATTAATATGTTTTGAATTTGTGGAAGGTTCATTGATTTATTCATTGATGCTAAAGCTTTTGTTGTACTTTTAAGAGCATTGCTCATCGAACTAATAGATTTTATTGTAGTTAGTTTAAGGCTTACAGATTGAATATTAGCCCGCATCATCATTATTTTTTTAGACATATTCCTTTGACGGACAAGATCTTTTGCCATAATTTTAACGGCATCTAACTGATTTTCCTTTGCCATTTTTTTAATTTCATTTTTGAGCTTTGTTTGTTGATTATCAAGATTTTGCTTTTCTTTATCTAATTCTCTTATAGTTTTCTTTAACATCCTTTGATTCTCTCGAATTATTTCCTCTGGTTTTTTCTTTCGACCGAAAAGTGCTTGCATACTTCAATATCATTTTCATTAGAATAACATTAATAAAAATTAACCTCCCATTTTATACCATTTTTCATGCTTAAACTTTTAAAAATGATATAATAAATATATATTATTTGAAAATAATATTTATTCAATGAATAAATCAATTCTATATTTTTATTAACGATTAATTTGAATATATTAAAACTAAATTCCAAGTTAATTTTACGCGCCTCTGAGATTCTTATTTCAGAATTTTTTATTTGTATATTCTATATACGTACTTATTCAATACTTAAGCGTGGTGGTATTCCATATTTTATCAAACGAAATAGAAATTATATCAAACGAACAAAGTGAGGTTGATCTAAGCTAATTAATGCCTCAACTTTTCAAGATTTTGTGGATATAGGTATATATGTCATTTCTTCGACCATCAGAAGAACATTGCGAGATTGTGGCAGAGTGGATATTGTTTGAGATCACCCTGTATCGTGATTAACAGCCTCAAAGAGAGAACAAGAGTGCACAGAGGAAGTGGCGCACGTCAAATTGTCAGGCCCACTGGAAAGCTTCCTATACCCCAAACAAATGGAACGACTTCTTACGTGACAGTCAAAACAAAAGTGAATTCTTTAATTTCCCGTCATCAAATTTATTTCAATTGACTGAAACCGATGAGAAATCCATCTACATAACCGATGGTACATATCAGTGGTTCATTAGGGTCTGGTTCAAATATATGTAACTGAAAATCACGAAGAGGTAGACACTCTTCTAATTATCAACCTGTTGCATGTTCTGAATGCGGGATTCAAAGTCACTCTCATTCGGACTGCGGTGACAAGGATTTTATTTCCATTCTTTGTGGACAGTTTGAACGAATTCCAGGGAATTTCTGGGATGCATGATCAATCCAGTTGAATTTGAGAAGACTAAATTTTTCCCTAGAACCGAAAAGGTGTTTGTTAATGCCATTCTCCGATTGTGAATGTTAACATGGAACAAGAATGAATGGCTAACTGATGTGCTATACCACTTTGTGCAACACCCTTTCTCTGATGTGACAAAAGACTGAAATGCATTTTTAAAACTCGAATAATATATTTCTCGGCTCTACGATCCACATTTAACGTTACTGTTACTAACAGTAAAATCATAAAAATACTGCGTTATACCTCCGAACCCAGGACTAAATGAGACTTTCACACACTAAAGATGTCTTATTAAATTATGTCAAACGAGTAATCGGGTAGCATATGGGTCTATGCCAATATTTAGTGGGTAGATGTTCCTTCACCAGCGGATTTTGAATGGGCACTGGCAGAATCCGGAAAATGGATGCCATACAGGCTCACAATTGCGATAATTAAGGTAGCTTCACAAAACGGACTGCGTCTACTGCAAGTGAAACAAAAAAATGAATTTAAAATTCACAGAAAATTCTCTTTGTTTTCTTCTACATATATCACATTTCTATTTTGCTTTGATCTTTTTAATATTCAGATGTGTTTTGGTTACATGAAGAGTTATATTTCGTTTTGGTTTAATATATACATTGAAACTTTTCATATACCTGCTGGTTTTTATATTCTATAAGGGTGGATATAACATTTTCAAATCTTAGGCAGCCATTTTGGAATTTAACGTCATCATATTACCTTTAAAATAGGTTTTTTGAGAACTTTAGTGACATATTTATATTATAAGTAATTGTATAAGTTGGATTATAAGTTGGATATAAATTTAGGCTCTCTCTATATATATAGAGTATAAAGCTACTTATTTACCAACAATTTTGATTAAAAAATTCACAGTCGGCCATTTTAGATTATTACGTAATCCTTGACTCAAAGGGTGCTCAGATACATAATATGTACAGTTAGTGTATAAAGTAGAATACTGATAGAGAGTGACAATTGTAGTTAGTAAATTTTCTGGACTTGCTGAATGGGAATATGTTATGTAGGTAATGATTTGTTAAAACTTTATTGCTTTCCTATATCAGAATCAAAATTTATTAATCTTCATAAGACTATTATTCTCAAATGGTGTTCTTATATTAGTTATTATGTTAAATATTATAAGAAGAAAGTGAATTTGTAATTTTATAACTTCTCTTAACCAAACAATAAAAATAATAAAAAAGGTTTCATTTCATGGATGTTTGTTGATTGTAGTAAAAGGGACATGTAAATTAAATTATTATATTTAAATTATGTTGTAAAGGGATTAAAAATGTACAGTAAAATGTTGGCTAAATATAAATTATAGATTAATAATATAAATGTACATCAATACAGTTTATTATTTATTGTTGCAAAAAAAAAGAAAAGTAATTTGAAAGGACATGCCTAAAATAGAAGATAAATGTGTTTATATATATAATGCAGATTGTAACTGATAAAATGACAATAAAAAATAATTGTCTGCTCCTGCCGGTTATATCGGAACTCTACAGAAAGGGCAAATGTTTTTTTCCAATTTTAAGAAACAGATGTCACAAATTTTGTGCTGACATGGAAGATCAATATTTTGTTCTCTGTCATAGCAAATGGTGCAAATTGTCTGAGAAAAAAATATAAAACACAATTAATACTGACAAATATATTAAATAGATCTTATATTTTTAATATTAATATAAATAATTAAAAATTAGTATGTCAATTGGAAACACCTAGGTAGCTTTCATCTAATAAAAATACATCCATAAATATCATAAAAAGTTTAATTGTAAAATAATAACATTCTAATATTGATCACACTAGATTAGTTTATTAGATCACAGTAAAAAGTTTAATCGTTAAATATAGTACATTGGTTAACACTGCAGGATATAACAAGTGAACCCCACCAAAATAACGTTTATTACTGCACATCAATTTACAACAAATGTAAATTAAATTTTGAATATCAATAAATGTTGTATTAGAAAAAAATAGAAAAAATCATGAATATTGAAGAAAATAATAATTTTAAATATTGTAGCGACTGAGCAGTTGAGGGTGACTCTTTCACTACTATATAGACGACTCTTTCAAAACACTCTGTACCCTACATTGATTATATTGAACTCTATATTTATGATATAAGTATATTGGATATTAGACGACTGTTACTATTAAGACAATGTGGAACATAAACCTGACATACTATAATTAACCAGACGAATAAACTATATATTTTCTGTTCAGTTTTATCTGTATTTATATTTGATTATAAAGAGAAGATAGCTGGCTACAAACTGTCCATTTATAAAATAATCTTGACAACGTACTTCTGTTTGTAAAGACTCCTGATAACTCGAAGTCGGTGGATTAACCTCAATACTCTTCTGGATTATCTCAACAAGATCCTGATCAGGACAAACATCAAATGCGATCTGATCATTTCTGTTCTTATCGTTGAATTTTGTCATTTTCTTTGACAAAATTATTGCGAATATTTTTGCTGATTGGAGTGTTTCTTCGTTCAAATTCTTAAAACTTTAAATTTGGAATATATTTGATTTGATTGATTTTTAATATTTTGTATTTTAATAAATAAAACTTTTTAAATGTTTTTTATTTACCAAAACATATGATATCTAATTTCCTAACAAAACTAAATTAAATCTAATGAAAAATATATAGATTAGATAAAATATTTAAAAAAAATAATTTATAGTTTAAAATTAAAAATAAATTTTAAATATAATACTATTATTGAATTAGATTAATTCAAATTAATTAATTAGTCCTAAATTGACTTTATGTGGACAATCCACAGTAAAATTTCATTAAAAGTAGAAGTCTAATACATAGGTAATTTATTACTACTATAATTGACATTACCTCATTTGAATTCAATCTCATGGCGCAGGGAAATGGGGTGTCTCCCAGAGACTATATATAGTCTCTGGTGTCTCCCTCATTATTCCCGTAATCAATGCTAGCTCCATTGTTAATCAATATCACAACTGCCATCAAAGAGTGCATTTGTATTGCCAAATGGAGAGGAGAGTCTCCTCGGCCGTCTTGAAGACTGGGATTGATAACAAAAGTAAGAAGTGTTTTGGCCTCCTCTAAATGGTTCTCGTGAATTACCACATGAATTGCAGAAAGACCATTTTCCATTTTTAGATTTGCAATTTCAGGAAACTTTTCAAGAAGTGTCAAAATAGCTCTGTGAATATTGACAAATATATTTACATTTCGATTTTAAACCATATATAATTAAATATTTTATTTTTAAATGTTTAAGACGCTTCTATCACAGAAACTTATTTTTGTTACAATGATATTAGGTTTTTTAAATAATTACTTATCATCTTACTCCGAATTTCTCTTTTTAATACTCCACTGTAGAGAGTTATAACCGTCATTGTTAGCAATCGTTGGTGATAATTTATCATTCATAAATAATAACTTCATCAGCCTTAAGTTTTTAGATGCAATAGCCATATGTATAGGGCTGTGTTTCCATTATCCTGATCCTGACATAAGAAAATGAAAATACGTTAGCTTTAATCTCACAATGATATAAAATAATTAAAAATTTAAAAGAATTTTTTGTTTATTATAAGAAAAAATGTAAATTTGGGGTGATGGTGATGGAACTGCTCACATGACCAACGAAATGGATTTTTGCGGTAAAAGTGGTAAAACTTCATTTCAAGAAAAGTCACGAGTGCTATTCTCAAATTGTTCAAAAAAAAATGCCAGCGAAAATAGAAGCGCAACCTCCCCCCATGGATAAAGTTAACTTCATTCCACTTAGCGATCTACTATAATATTTTTTTTGCAATATTGGTGTATTTGTTTAAATGAAACATGAAAAAATATAGTTTCAAAATATTATAGTGTATATATTTAGGTATATATTCAGAATTACTAAATATTAAAAATATCTTAATTTTATTAATATAGATTAAATAAAGAATTTCGCATCCGAATATTCACACTTTAAACAATATTTATTTTTTATAATAAATTATACTAAATATTAAAGTTTTATACCACATATAATACATAAATTATCATTTATCCATAAACGCGAGCAATAATTTAGGTAATATCAGAATTACAATAACGTTTCTCACCTGTAAGTTAACATCAGCATTTTTGTAAATAAGACGATATGCAACTTCTTCATGACCATATAGAGAAGCCAGAAGCAAAGGAGTCTGACCTTTAAAGTTTACAGCGTTTAAATGGGCCACACATGACATCAAAACTACGACTATGTTAATTTTTTTATGAAGTGCTGCTAAATGTAGAGCCGTATTTCCATCCTCATCAATCATTGAAACATCGGCTCCATTCCTTAAAAGAAGGTACAAACCATCATTACTACCTGAAGTGCCGGCAACATGAAGGGGAGTTTTATTTTTTGATTCAGTGTGTTAACATTAGCTCCATTTGATATCATCAATTATATTATTTCCACTTGATCTTCATTTACAGCAATATGGAGAGCAGTGTTACCATCTGAGTCTTCAAGCATGAGATCAATTCCTCTTTCTATCAAGATATGAAATGTGCAAAAGAGTTCTACCTTCATTAATAGTAACATTAAGTGAACCATTATATTGAACCAATAATTCAATTCAAGCAATCTTATCTTTGGTATTCATGACTGCTTCTAGTTTGTTACAATGAGCAGCAATATGAAATGGACCTTTTCTTCAATTAAAAATGACAAAATATTGACTTAGCCTAGTTCACTAGCCATACATAGAGGAGTTGTGCTATTTTTATTCAAACAATTTATAAATGATCCGCTTGAAATTAACAATTTGACAGATTCTAGTTTGTTATTAAGAACAGCTCCATGAAGTGGACTGTTTCCATTTATGTCACAAATAGACAGATCAGCCTTATTTTCAATTAAAAAGGACAAAACATCGACATGGCCTTCTTGACTTGCTTCAAATTGAGGAGTCTGTTATCTTTATTCAAACAATTTATATATGAACTGCTTGAAATGAGCAATTTGATTGACTTCTAGTTCGTTATTAAAAGCAGCAATATGAAGTGGACTGTTTCCATCAGTGTTACTAAATGTGAGACCAGCCTGATTTTTATTTTCCTGTCCTCCTAGACTTTCCATATTTAAAGGAGTTCTGTTATATTGTTTCCAACAATTTAGAAATGAACCTCTTGAAATGAGTAATTTGATTGCTTATAGTTTTTATTCATGGCAGCGAAATGTTGCAGCAAATTATAAGATTTGCTATCATAATTCTTTTCAAATATTATTAGATTTGATTGATTCTTCTTCCTAATTTTCTAAAAAGGAAATTATAATTTTTTTAATAATTTTATTTAAAGTGTCAATTTTAAATATTTTTTTAAAATCCTATATAATCCAAAATAAAATTTTAAAATAAAAAATAAATTGCAAGTTGAGTAATATTATAGTAATTGTCTTCTCATTTTAGTCTGACAGCTATCACCTTCCAGATACAAGGAATGAGATACCAATATTGACCCCCTTATAATTATAGATAATGGTATCAGATATTCCAAAAAAGATGTTTGACAGTATTGGAAGGGTTGGTTTTGACCATACAGCTTTTTTACCCATTTTGTCTTGACCATGAAATATTTGAAATATTCCAGGTGTTGACTAATTCTAACTACTTAAGCACTCAATAACATATTTTAAGAGTGATTTCATAATATCTATTGAAATAAATGATTTATAGGCCTGTTGATAATAGGATGGTAGGCCCACTCATAGATTTATAGGCCTGGGGATTGTTTCTTGAAGCTCACACAAGTTGCAAACTTACCACCATCATACCATCATGATAAAAGAGTGTTTTTCAAAATGCTGGTAGAGCACTCCTAAAATATAACATTTCCTATTGGTTGACAAATAACTCATTGATTTACTCTATAGTCTAAATGAAAGAAGCTTATATTACTTTCTTTTAAAGCCAATAATACACAAATATTCATACATAATAAGTGACTAGACCTTTTGTTACTTTGATTGTTTATATTTCTGTTTGTATAAATGTGCTTTAAATTATTAAAATAGAACATATTATACCTATATAGTATATTCTTTGATTGTTTTTAATTAAAAAGATGATTTTGTAGCATATTTCAGGGGCAGATACAGCTTTTTGGAAAGGGGGGGTCTTGATTTTGAATTTGTGGTGAGCGGCCTGTGGAGGGAGCCTATACATTCCAAGCCTGTGAGGAAAATTTTTTGGTTTTCAGACCTTAGAATGCATTTTTTGGCATAATTTTGAGATATTTTGGGGCCCCAACTTGGCGGGTGTCAGGGGTCCTGCCCAGAAAAATTTTAAAAATAAGATATTATTATTATAAAATTAGTTTAAATTTTCCTGATTTTTGACTCTTATGATGGGTAACTATTAATTGAGTTACATAACAGAGGCTAATAGCCCATGGCTATTTATTCTCAAATCATAGATTAGTGACTCTAAATTTTTTGGCTCATCCTATTAACTATGAGTGCATTTTTATCAACTAAATTACTAAAAAATGTACATTAAATACAAGTGTATATTACATAAATACTAAATACAAATGGCAGCAGACTTCAATGTGAAAAATGATAATTAGTCAAATAAAATTGACTGGCAGAAAATGCGCCTTGGATTTGCCCTAATAAAATACAATAATTTGCCTTAATTATTTTTGTACAATAGTGGCACTTTCCAAAGTTGCTGTCTCCGAATAATGTACAGCCATCATAGTTAAGCCAGCAAGCCTTTCTTCAGCATACATACCCACATACATTATATCTACGTATATATTTTAAAAGTATCTATGCATATCTACTCACAGCGACAAATTTTTTTTAAATTACTGTCCCATAAGCCATAATATGGTATGTAAAAAAATTTTGTCAAAGGTATCATTTTTAATAAAGACCCGACCCCTATGCCAATATAGTTTTTATCTTTTAAATACATTTTTTCTAAATTTCATTTAAAAAAAAATTGAAGAAATGTCTGGACGCCCTGGACCCATTTTTAATTGCGCGGTGTTTACTATTACTATCCATCACATTAATAAAACAAATACAAACAAAATATATTTCTCATCAAAGTTTACAAAATTGTGTAAAGTTGCTGTTCTATAAAAACAAGGTAGGAATATTTATACAACATTAGGTCAATTTATAAGAAAATGCCTTAATTAGGTTTTAAAAAGTTATACTGTATATGATTATGAACATATTACTGATTTCATTATATTAAAACAATAAATGAACACATATTTGTTTAATTATTTTATTTCCATATGCTTTTTGAATATTGGTATTTGATTCAATTTTGTTTGAATTTTCGCTAGAAATGGTTCTAATATCAATATTAAAAATTATTTGTGAAATAAATAATAGGAAAGTATATAAGTATATAATATATAAAAGTTTAGGCCGCGTCCACACTGTGCCTTTTTCTGTGCGTTTTTTTGTGAAACCGCAGTTTCACGCGATTTTTAGTGTCCACACTGTGCGTTTTTACAGGGTTTTTTTTCGTGAAACTGGAGTTTCATGCGTCATCAGGTGCGTTTTTCCATGCGTTTTTTCAAAATATGGATTTGATATCTTCTTAACAGGATATTTTTCAATTGACGGATAGTTTAAATTGTGTAACAGAATATTACAAGTGTACGAAATTAATTACACTTGAAAGATTCCCAGGTTAGAAACCTCAATTAATTTAGTTCTTTTTGCAACATGAAGTCCCTGTTGTTATTTCTTTAAATAAATTTCTTTAGTATAATAAATAGATTTTAAAATTTGTTGGAAGAACTCAGTTTACAATTTTATATAAAAACATTTTTTGTTGGTTGGTTAGTATACCAAGTTAAACTCAAATTTTGAAAATTAGTATTGAATAAAGTGAACTTAAATAAGAATAATGTAAATTTTTGCTTTTATAGATATGCTTAAATATAATAAAATGATTTATATGTAATGTAATGATTAAAAATGACTATTCTTATATTACTATAATTTTTTTTATTAACATTTTATTTTATATTTACTAATTAAATTGAAATTGACGTGCTAATTAAAAGGACGATTTTCTTTATTAGATTTTTCTATTGTTTTTAACCTGGGAATCTTTCAAGTGTAATTAATTTCGTACACTTGTAATAATCTGTTACACAATTTAAACTTTCCGTCAATTGAAAACATCCTATTAAGAAGATATCAAATCCAAATTTTGAAAAAACGCATGGAAAAACGCACTTGATGATGCATGAAAAAACGCACCAAAAAACCCCTGAAAAGACGCATGAAACTCCAGTTTCACGAAAAAAACGCTGTAAAAACGCACAATGTGGACACTAAAAATCGCGTGAAACTGCGGTTTAAAAAAACGCACGGAAAAAGGCACAGTGTGGACGCGGCCTAATATATGGGAGGGGTTGTCTGCTTGCGTGTAACGTTATTATTCAGCTAGGAGGTGTTAATTTATTTGTTCTCGCAATACGGTGCGGAGGGGGGGAGATCTTTGCGTGGAAATTCTGTTTTTGCGCCCTTGTAAATATCGAAGCTTGATTGGATTTATATAACAATGTCTTGTTCAAACATAAATGTTGTTAACGATCACGTGACTAAACAACCATAGGACTTTCTAGATATTTGAAATCTGCTAAAATTGATTTTTTCATAGTTTTTTAATTCTAAAGAACATACAATTGTATTTCTATGCTAAAGAACGATGAGCGACCGTTCTTGTTTGAATATTGTGATAAGTTACGGCGAAGTTCAAATACGTATTAATTTAAGGGTACTCGGTTAATTTAAGGTAGATATCAAATGACTTATGTCGTATTGTCTAGTAAATGAACATATAATTTGACCTTTTATACTATTCTCTTTTCCTATCTCACACCAGCTTACAGAAAGTTACATTAGATCAGGGGAAGGATAAAATACTAGCTAATCCAACACCATAAATGCAGTCAATAATATATAAAAACTATCATGTTGTAATTTTCATGTTTTTTTTTATTCTATCTGAACTGTGTATTATTCAAATGTGTGATTTTAAGGGGGTTACTAGGTGAGAACAACCCCTTCTGTTCTCACTGGGCTACTATTTATATATTTTATAAACAAAATCTTTGACTGTGTATTCTTCTAATTCCATATTATAATTATGCGATATAAATAGTCAGATGTATATTAAGATTCAGGCAGCAAACAGGAGGCATTATAGGAATACCTTTTTAAAAGGAGTACTGTTCATAATGTTTCCAAAAGAAAGGTACTTGTGCAAACACAATGGGCAGAATGCCAAAGAGCAGTAGAACATTTTATCTAGCCATTCCATATTTAGTCAAAGCATTTGATGTCATGATTGGTGCATACCTTGATATTACTCAGATTGACAACATTTACACAATTGGATGGGATGCCACTGCTAAATGAGATGCTGTGGCTCTTCAAAATTCAATATCATACACCATTTTGGATTTATTATTATTAGATCCATATATTCCATATTATTACTATTTAACTTCAAGGTCTATCACTGGATGTGATGAAAGCCTATAAGAACATTACAAAGGTTATAGATGACTTACTTAAAACTAGAGCAAGTCTCAAGCTCAAAAATTGTCTGAAAATGGCTAGTATTAAAGATAGCTATTGTACAGACATGTCCAAGAATAGTCAAGAGACAACTATATCATAGAAATTAACCAGCAACCTCTCCATGTGATTATCATAATAATTCTTTTGCATTCACTTTTTTGGATAGACATACTTCCAAATTAAAAAGTAGATTTAATCAGTAGAGCTTAAAAGCTGCTACTATTGGTGCCATCTAACATTGCTCATATGAATTCAATGGTCCTACTTAATACCACCATTAATATGTATAAAGATGATCTTACAAGCTCTTAACTTGTAACTTAAATTTGTAACAAATCCCAGCCCAATGATCTTTGTACAGTGTTAACTGCTATGAAAGCATGTGATGAATCTAGATTTTCTTATTTATACCAGCTAATTAAAATTGCAGCCACACAGTTTATCACAAGCTGTAAGTTCAAAAGGGCAATTCCACACTAAATGTAGCATCATTCATCATTTTTGAAACTAGTTTCTTAATATATTTTTATTTACATATTAAATTATATATATATCAAAAGCTTTGTTTCCCACTCTAAAAATTAAAAAATAATAGAAAATATTCATGTGGCATATATAAATAAAAAAATTAAATATTTATCATTTGAAAAGTTATTATACCTAAATTTTAAAATAAACAAACTACAGTATTGTCAATATATAAACAATATATTTATTATAATAGCTGATATATATATATGCACATAATAATATTGTAATAACTTTTTTCCATTTATATATTAATTAAAATATTTATACCATCTATAAAACAGTATTAATACACTGTAATGTAAGTCACAAAATTCAACTTTTTTTATACTGTACTAAAGCTATAATGAATATTTAAAAGAAAATGCACACTATAGAAGATTTTTACAGTTTTATCAAGTATATAGTCAAATATTATATTTTATACATATACCATTAACCATTTGTACCCAGTGGCTAGACAGTCTTGCCATGATAAAATGTTCACCCCACAGCAGGGGGCAAGACTGTCTTGCCATGACAATTATATTAGTTTTATGGAGTTCTAAAAATAAATTCTAGCTAAATCAATGAGTATATGTTTAACTAACCCAGTGCTGAGTGTAACAACTTTTTAGACCACTTCCCATTGCATGGGGAGAAATAAATCAAGGTTCAAGAATACTCAGTTCTGGTTTGTCAAAAAACATATAATTGCATTGCAGCCAAATGGAAAGTCACATTCTTATACAGCAAATCTGAATATTTTTCATAGATTTGGGTAATTGTGACTGACTGCCTTTGCTTGTTATCTTGATATCAATTGACAGACAACTCAAATTGTAGGCTATTTTTACAAGACCAAAGAGAATTGAAAGAAGTAGCAAATTATGTATTAAATTTGACAATAATGTACAATTTGACTATAATTATTACACAATAACCAAATCAAGGTACAATTATAGGTACCAATAGTAATAATAAAAAAGATAACAAATAAATTTGCAATAATATGATTATCAAATAAATTATATACTATACTTATATATAATTATAAGGATTGTGATATAGAAGCAGGACAATCAAGAACAATCAGCAAACATCATACAACTAACTTTAAACAACAAACATAAAAAATAAAACTTCATAAAACAGAAGCTATAAAAACTAAATACTAAAAATTAAAAACTGAAAACTAATTATAAATTAATATATTTTCCTCAAACATTTGTATATATGTTGTATTGTGTTCTGTGTCATAAAATGTCATTTATAGCAATATAACAAAACATACTTACAAAATAATTCATGGTATATTATTCATAATAAAAAGAAAATTTATTGTATAGCAAACAGTACCTAGTTGTCAAATGGAGAATAGTTTATTGTACAAAACTTAATTACCCATAAATTTCCAAGTTTACTTGTATCAAAATAAATATGAAATCTGTAATGAAATAGTTGAAAATAATAAAAAGTAATAATTTTTTTGTAACTATTAATATATATAATAGTTGATCTTTATTAAACTATAAAGTAATATAATTTTATTTTTCATAAAACATGTTCCTCTGACATGGTAACTTTAAATAAATATGTAAATTTAATGAAGTTGATTTATTTGTCATCATAATATTTTAGCATATAACATTGTAAACTGCAGACTGGTCAGTCATCAGTGTTTAACTTGTGCTCCACACTCGTAATTTATCGATGTTTAACTCCTCATCATATACATTTTTATGATTTTATCGATTTTTGTGATTTTAATGTGTTTTATGTGGTATCAAAAACATTTTGTTTTAATTTGTGGGCTAGGAACACGGGAGTACTGAAACATTTTACAATGGCGATATAGGTATTGATTTATTATGGAAAATAATCTGACAATTATTCCACGAAAAACGACAATAAATAGCATTTATTTTTAATCAAATTGACCATACATATAGTAATAATCATTAATTGATATGTATACAAATATGTAGAACATATCTATATAATTATGGATATAAATATTTACAACATTCCAAATAAAACAAATACAATTAGCCAGTGTTTTTTATGTGCAAAGCGTAAAATAGAATTATTCAAGGAAGAATCATGTGAATTTTTGGGTTCGTGCATATCTTGCGGGTTCAGACAGACAGACATCCCTGGCATATTAGTATATAGAGAAAATAACAGGAATTAAGAGATGTCCTTGGCGAGGCTATACTCATGCCATGAGGAACAATTGATATTTGGTAAAACTATGTATCAATAAGTTATATAGAGTGTTTAAAATTTTCACAAGGATTGGATCTAAAATAATTGTTTGTTTTAGCCAACAAAATAAAAAAAAATTCTATGTAAATGTATACAAATTCCGTGAAAAAATATGTTTTGACGAATTAAGAGCAATATGAATGGGTCAATTTCATTTAAAAAATATTTGTGTTTAAGAGCTTATAACAGAGCTTCAATGAAAGAAAAACGACATTATAATTTCTTAAACTGTAAATTTGCATTTTCATAAAATGTACTAGTCGAAAAAGCTAGGACAAACTTTAATAATTATCCTCTATCATCTATCAATACAAGAATTGGTCTCGACATTTAATTTGTTTCAATCTGTCCAAAGTTTATTCTGAGCTAATTATATCTTGGACTACATTAGTCGATCCATTTAATCAATACCTATGCAGTATTTTGCATTTCGGAAACTGGCTGTGTTCAAAATAATAATGAATGTGATGATGAAAACTTTGAAACTAAAGCAATGTTTCTATTCAGTTTGCAAAATGTTAATTATACCTTAGATGATATATTTAATCGTGTAATTATACCTACTCATATATTGCACTTCAAAATCTTACTATATAGTAGAACTAAAAAAATTATATTCAGATAACTAATTGTTATTATAATAATGTAATTTTACTTTCCTTTTATTTATTTGTTGGGATGAGTCTAATTTTGGCTCACCACTCAATATACATTTAAAATGCAGAACAATTAATGGTAAACATTATGTAATCAATAGCTATAGAGTTTTATTTTTGTAATTATTATTTGACTTGATCCAGTTCATAACCACATCTATATATAGAATTACTGTTTTCGATTTATTACACATTAATGTATAGTATTCGTCCGTTTTTTGTTTCAGATTCAAAATGGAAACATCTAATTTTGATGTATTCAGCTTTCTACCGAACATGCCTCCAGGTCCATTAGATGTCTATCGGAAACAAGCTTCATTCAATTGGAAAACAATGGCCTTATTTATTTTTGGCAAAGACATGTTAGAAACAAAAGTAATTTCTGAAAGTTATTATAAACTGTTTTGAATTAGTTTTTAATCTTCTACAGTCTAGTGGCCCTGCAAAATCCCAATAATTTAGACTATCTATTATATCTATTTTTTTACAAAGCTCTATTCTGTACACGGACACCTGCTTGTGTACCAACAATAAATTTGCATTTTTGTAGGTATGTAGTTTTCTGATTCAAGTTCGGACAGATTTCAAATTACGTAATTGATTACATAAATATATATTATATAATTGTAATATACTGATGTATAATCGTTTGAGTAGATTGAATATGGATTCAAACACAGAATGAACATTTAAGAGTTCCTTAATAATAGTATTATGTAAACATTGCTTCATAATTTTAATCGACATAATTAAGAAACTTGAAAGGGTATAATTTAGTTATTGTTATATATATATAATACATGGGCTTATTTAGTTAGGTAACAGATAAAAAATATCTCTACCAAGAAATCAGACGCGTCAATACTCTCTCCGCAAAATCTAACGATTTTGAACAATTATAAAAGAGTTATTGACATTTATTTTCAATGATAACTGTAAAAAATATTTTTATTATAACAATATCTTTATTACGATAAATCTGTATATTAAATTGGGGGTCCAAAACTATAAGGTGTGTAGTAATTTAGAAAAAATAAGAATATATTTGAACCATTTTGTATCCAGTTTTAGGGTCCTTAGTTTTTTACCTGCTTTACTTTATATTATATTCCAACTCTGTTTCATCACAACTTCTGGCAACATTTGGACTCGATGTCAACCTATTTGAAAAATATAGATTGTCAGTCAAGTTTATTTAGAAATTTATTCGTGTACATATTAAATTCTCTAAACGATTCCATGTGTTATGAAGATAGTTTGCTAAGGATCTTTAAATTGTTTATTCGCTGATTTTTGTTGTAATTTTCCCGTTTTATTGGTCATACCATCATGGACATCATGGCGATTCGGCCCTACTTTCGAATACAATGTTCCTATTGTGCCATGGAAATGAAAAATTTTTTGATGATATTTCAGGATGATTTTTTTGCTAGATTATATTGAAAACATTTTCAGGCTTTTTAAATTTGTAATATTAAAAGAATATTCAAGAAAAGGTTGCTTTAAATCATTCGAAATTTTTAAGCGGATTCATATTTATTACAAATATGTCTGATTGATTATCATATTAATATAAGCTATTCAGATATAATTGGGGGTTTTGGGAATGGATCCTCTCTCATGAATTTTGCGCTAAAAGTAGTAAAACTTCATTATAATCATTAGAAATGTCACGAGTGCTTACTATTCTCAAATTGTAAAAAATTCCAACGAAAATAAAATAGGGGTCCCGAATCGCACCCTGCCCCTGTATGGACAGGGTTAAGTAATCTTGATTAATTTTATTTCCTAATTTAGATTTTACGATACTCCCTAGATACTCCAACCGATTTGGATAATCTATGGATTGTTCAAATTATAATAATCAAACTTTTGACTTCATTTTTAAAATCAGTTTAACATCTGGCGATCTATGGAATCAGACCCTACCTTTGCTCATGCCGATGAGGATCTTTCTCTGAATGATCAGCGTCATTTGGTCTTCAAACGGGTACAGCGGTTGTGCGCTCAAGATTATGTCTCTGACGAGGAGTACATCATGACACCTAGGAAATATTTAGCATTTTTGGAGGCTGTTTATATGTATGATAGTTCTCTAGCTGTGCGCAATATGCTCAATACACAGGTTGGTAACATTTCAAGTTTTTTAATGACCTAAATTTATAGCACCTTGAATCACGGATATTTTTGTATTTCCAATATAAGTGTATGAATCATCAACAATATAAAGTTAATGAATCATCAACAATAT